>JAUBNZ010001721.1:0-10616 GCA_032355485.1 Bonnemaisonia californica | reverse complement strand
CCTGGAGGAGTCGCTCTACCACACCGACCGCCTGCCGGAGAGGTTAGGGACACTGTAGACCCTCCTGTCTTCCAGGGGAAGTTAGTACTACACAGATACCTGCATGCTGTGTCTGACGCGTTTCGCGATCTCCGCCAACTCCACGACGCGTTCTCTCTCGAACTCCGGGTCGATGTCGAGGAGGCGGTGAACCGGTATGAAAGCGCGGTGTTGAACAACTCATTCGGAGGCGTAATCTCGTCCAACCCCGGGTACCGGGGTCCGTTCCCATTGACATCTCGGGTACTGAATGAACGGGGCTCCTCGGCAAGGTATGGGCCGCCCCGTTCCACACGCGTTCGCCTTTCTCCTTGGCGCGCCTGGGGGGCGAGAACTGGGCAACTCTGAGGGCTCGGCCTTCTTTGGCAGCCGGGCGTCAAGTTCGTTCTTGATAAAGACCTGGATTTGTGGGATCACCTCCGGTATGACGGCCTCGGTGAGGGCGCGGAAGTGCATGCTCCCGTTTCGCGACCACGCATTGGCGCGGGCTTGATTAATTGCGATAGGAATTTCTTCCTGGACGATTTCTGATATTTGATTCATCGCAGCCGGGGCCGACGGTGCGGGTCTTGACCCGGCCTCGGAGTTTGCGCACCGAACGGTTGGAACGGTGTTTTGGCGCAGGAGTGAATGGGAGGGCGGAAAGAAGGCCTGCGGGTGCAGCGGCGTTGCTATCGGGACCCCGGGGTGGTACAAGCCATTGGACGACATCGCCTAGGACGGAGGCTAGTACGGCTTTGATGTCCCGAATTGACCGGTGGGTCTCTGAACCTGATGAGGCGTGGCGGTAGTTGCGGGCAACGACGGGATATTCGGGGCGGCGGGTGTACACGCATGGCTATGGAAGCTGGGGGTGTTGAAACAAAATGGACTTCACATAGCAACATCTCGATGAAAACTTCATTATACAGCCTCGACACCTATCTCATCGTGCTCAGCGGCCGGAAATAGTCGGATAGCACCCTTGGATGGCCTGGAAGGCTTTCCGCTATCGACTTAGTCAGTAATTTAGATTTCAAATTGTTTGTTATACTTCCAATTAGTAGTTCTTGTTCATGGTGACCCAATATGTGAATCAGGTCTGGAATGCTGTCAACGTGCCCACGTGTAGATGTGTCACATGCCCCCTGTGAAACGTCTCTCAGATGGTACTGTACATGGATCTAAATGTTTCAGGATAGGCTGTCCTACCAACGCCGTTGCTCGGCGTGCACTGTACTGAAAACAAGGTAGTACTTAATCTAGTCATTTATGGATGATATACCATAGTACGATAAAACAAATTACCATATGACATACAGCTGGTCTTGAAGGTTTATCGGTTTGGTAGCAAATTTTAAAACGATCCATGCCAGAGGTAGAAGATTAAATTCTCTTTGGAAGAACGTTTCCCATGAAGCAGTACGAAATTAATTCGTCCCAGCTATTTTGAAACATACACTAATGAGCAAAAATGGAGGCTGCCCTCTGCCTCGAGGGAGAGAGAAGACCAGGCCCTGGACTTAGATCCCAATACATATTGTGCGTTCCTATTGTATCCTCGAGTTCATTTTACTACAATTTGTTTCATTTTCGACTGCATTCGTATGTTTTTGCCGTTGAATTATTAGGAAACGCAAGCAATGTAATGAATGTATATCTACCAAAATCACTGGACAGGGTTTACATAACATTAATTAGCCTCTCTATTGTGTACAACTAGGTTGGATGATAAAAAACTTTGAATCTTATAAACAAACAGGAAACCCCACATTCCACTAATGTAATTGTTTAACTGCTACCTTAAGGTGTCTCAAACTTGTTAGGTGTATTTTCAACATCATATCCTTCTGTCTGAAGTACCCAGTCCACAACTGTCTTCAGTGCAAATGTTGTTGATAGATCCCAACACAAGTAGTGCGGTTTGAATATATACTGTACTCTGCTTAGCAATTTGATATGGGCTATGCTTCTTACAGTAGCGGCATTATGATCACGATGTCCCTTCATGCCTTGTTTGAGGTTTTGAAGCCTGGGGTGATACTTAAAAATTCTATCAGACCCCGTAGAATTGATAAACTTCTGATAGCCAATCTCAAAATGTTCCATAGGGGAAGGCCAATCACAGCAGAGTTCCAGGAAGTGTCCATCGTCGACCAATCTAACAGAAAACGGCGATCCGCAATTACCACCAACACCCGAAGGAATTAGTACCGCAATAGTTAGAATAGTATTCTTCGAATCAGGGTCTATCCAAAGGGCTTTCTGAGTAATCGGCATGAATGAATTCGATCTCCCAACATCAACACTTTTAGAACCAAACAGGTCCGTGCACAGCTTGTCTTCAGACTCAAAACCTTCCTCTTACTCCTCTGCATAATCTTCATCATCCAAGATCATAGTGGATGGGCGCTTACTTGACGAGCCCCTCTTTGCCGAGCATCGACCATTTGATTCTTACATCAAAATAAAATAAACATTTGAGCTAATAATTCGTTGAATTAAGGAATCATTCACATAAAAAGTCGTTACAGATAGAAATTTTCAATGTGGGAAGCACTGATTGACTAGTTCATGAGAAATGCGAAAGAGAAAGACTACATACCTTTGAGGCTTGCGGATTTTCGCTTTCATTAAAGTCGATTCCTGAAACACGCAAGCCGATAACGTTGAAAGATTTCAGGCTCGTCATACAGTTTTTTGGGCTTTTCATAGCCTGTTATAGAACCATATGACAACAACGTATCCATCAGTTTTGCTCCGTCGGACTTTTCGGTGAGGTTTCTCAAAGGACGTAGTACTCAAAACTTTGTTGGGCACTTCAGGGCACTTCAGGGCTGAAAGAAACTTTGGAAAAACGAATACACAGTGTGCGTCAAATATTACGATGAGATCTGTGGAACGCCCAACTACTTATATCCAGTAAATGTACTCTTCAATAATGAAACCAACTCTTGTACAATGCCCAGATTGAGTACAAAAGCATCATGATCTGGGGTGGAAAAGAGGGGCCAGTGATTTGGTGGAAGATTGAATAGGCTATTGGAAGTTTGAAAAGAGAGGCCTGAAATAACAGTTTTGAAACGGGCCAGATCTTGCTACTTATAACTCATATGTTCTGTAGAGTCTCATATTAATCTGTAATGTATTAATAATTAATAACACCATAAGAAATGGAGGTTCATGGGATAGATGGTTCCGTAGGATTTGTCCTGGACATGTTCCTAGAAATGTTTCGATGACAAATGCGGATACATATGAAGAAGTTTTGCTGATTAAAATGGAGATATTGCAGAGAATCATATACAGTTTGAATGCTACTAATTGGGTAATTTAGTGCCATTTCCGCTTCCCATAATGTAAATCTTAAATCTCGGGTATCAAAGATACCCATATTGGTACATGATGCTTAGAATCTACTTGTTTTTATACTTTGGTATCATTAAGTTCAAAGTTGCGCATGTTAAAAACTGAAAAATTCACCCGAAAAGGCATTTTTTGCTATCGTTCCCAGTCGTACTTTCAGTGTTCTGTTCGGAAGAAAATTTATCTGCTAACAAAATAATATAGGGAGCACGTCAACATTCGTATTGTGAAACATTGGTTTGGGGAAGTTGTAGACAAGTCCAGAATTGCGGCATGTTACGTTTTGTAAATATGGACTATACGCTCCGAAAACGGTCTTATGTAGTAGCGTGTATACTGAAAAATTTATTCCAAATCATCAAAAGCTGCTCTGTTGTCTTCAGACATTGATTAATCTATAGGAAGGGAATGAATCACTCTTCTCGATTCAGAATCTTCCGTACTGCGGCCTTTTTCTTAACATATTATTACATTTTAAAACTATTTGAAATCTAACGTTAGTTATATTCATATTGCATCCACGCCTGCGTTGGTCATAAATCCGGAAACCTTTTCCCTCTTATTAGCTATGAAATATTTTTTTGGTTAAAACACTATTATCAATTTGGCCACCTTGTAGTATCAAATGATTTTTACCTACTACAGTACCAATATGAATTGAAGGCCTAAAATTAGTGATTGGAAGATATTACAGCAAATCATACAAAGACAATTCCCTCCTGATGTTTTACTAAACATACGCAACTTCCTTACGTAACATTTTTCGAAGTGTGCAGAGATGTCATGCCATATTACGAATATAAACTTTATTCGACTATAAGTGAATGATGCCAGTAATACAATACAGAAAAAATATCTTATGACTCCCGAAGTGTGGATTGGATGAAAACGGCCATACTAGATATTTGAATGTCTGTTATACAAATACCCTGCAATCAAAATGGATCGGGTTTGAACATGGTGAAAAATGTAACATTCAGTTTTTAAGATTAAAATTCAGTTTTTCACTCTTTCGATCTACCATACTCACATATTGAATAAAAAAATTGGGAAAAACATATTCCTCCGCTTCAAATTCCATTTTGAGATATTGCATCACTAATTTCATTAGTTGATTAGATGTGGAGAATAAAATGAAGGTTTCCTCTTGTTTCTATTTACTTCTATGCCCAGTTGGGTTCATTACATCATCTGCAATCCAAACTGTGTTTTTAAAATCCTCCAAGACTAAGAATCCTTTACCATGCGAGTTACTCTTCTACTCTTCCAGTCTCTTGGTTCTAATATTTCAAATAGCGACTTCAACATATGTGGGAGTACACAAGAAAGACGAATTCGTTCTCTATTTGACGTGTCAACCAAGATCTACGCATTATTTTGGGAGAAATTGGGAAAATTACCCAGTCAGATTCCTGACGGCGGAAGTCGATTACACATGCTTTTGGCACTAAAATTTCTAAAATTTTATGCCACCGAGCACGTGCACAGTGGTTTTTCAATGGTAGATGAAAAAACTTTTCGCAAGTGTTCCTGGTGCTTTATGGAGTTGTTGGCGGATCTAAAATAGGTAATTTGTTCTATTCGACACAAATTGATACTTTCTATGCCATACCGGAGCATTTTTACCTTGAATAATACTAAATTCTCATCCATTTCCATATTCCGTTTAAAATTCTCTGTGTTGCATAGCTTATAATTGTTTTGCAAAAATATTTTTCTTACCAGATGCATTAGGGTGGTAGGCTAGCAGATAATCCTTGGAATTTATGTCTTATATCCGTTGATGGGACAGACTTCCGAATTCAGGAACCCATCCCTTTGGACACCAAATGGTTCTTGCACAAGTTCCGAGGGGCAGGAGTGTGTTATGAAGTTGGTATGCGTATGTGCACTGGATCTGTAGCATGGGTGCATGGGCCGTTCCCTTGCGGGGAATACCCTGATATCAACATTTTAGAATTGGTATGAACAAGTTTTTGGAAGATGGAGAACGTGTTATTAGTGACGAAGGCTACAAAGATCCTGATGCCTCAGGGGGGCTGAAATGCTGGATTCGGCTTCGGCATCGTTCCATTCTTTAATCAGAGCTCGGCATGAAACAGTCAATATTCGCTTTAAGCAATTCGCAGTTTTGCGAGAACGAGTTTGTCATGAAGTATCTCTACACTCTGCCTGCTTCCATTCGGTTGCAAAAGTGACTTACCTTATTTTAAAGATTGGTAAGCCACTGTTTTCATTGGATTAAACACTACCTTTGAATTAGTAATTCCACTCTGATGTTGTTAAAGAACTTGATCTTTTGAATATCTTTTGAATTAAGTTCACTTAGTATCTCTTGAAGACTGCCGTAGTGGGGAAAACTTTAGAAAAAGATAATTACTGTACATCGATATTATTGCCTTTGATGAAATCGTACATATCAAACTTGATTTCTCCCAATCCTGCCCAATACGGCCTGGTTGATCCTCATGTTCACATCTGTTTGCTCCCCCCACTCCCTCTGTACATTTGATCTGATACCTCCCCATGATTAAAAGATGTTTAACAAAACATAAAATTAAATTTGAAATGTAGGAATATTGTATCCCGAACACTACACAACGGAGTAGATAAGAGGACCAGATGCCCCAGGTAGAGTAACCACCCCTTGACATTGCCAAGTTGAGTTGACCTCTAAAATCCACTTGAATTGTGCAAGTAAATCGTACCAGCGTATACAAGTGTAAATACCGTACTGTACCCATGTACATATTCTGCACTTCACTGGGTGGAATGGAAAATGGAGATTTTGTTCTTTCATGTATTTGATACGTAAAAAGGTTCCCCTCGATAAGTACCGAAGGGTACCCATCTGAAAGCGATAGTACCACAATGACATCAGCAGTAATAACACTTCTGATGTTGATATTGGATTTGAAATAATATTTTTACTGTAACCTAAGAGGGGGAAGTGTGTATATTCCCGCAACCACCGGGAGAAAATGACTTATTTTTGGGATAATTGTTCAGGCATCTGGAAAATGATGAACAAACTGCAAAGCTGACTGCAATCAATGCCTCTCTACGCTATCTACATAAGAATTCCACGCTGTTGTGTCAGCCAGCAGATAGTTTATCATGCAAAAGATTAAGTACAGATGGAAGGTTTTGTGGGATCAGGAAAAGATGATACTCATTGATTCTCCTTTATGGAAGGAGGGTTTCCTGGCGTCTGGCAAGCTTACATATCCCGGTAAGAGATATTTTCTGCAACTGGCTGCACGAGTGGTGAAAGATGTCAATCAAATGAAAGATTGTAAAGGGTTGTCCTATGCTCGGGAGTCTATGATAAGATGTGACCTAGCGAGAGATCTAAATGGACAATGGTGTTTATCTCACCTTTTCCCTCATCTGCAAAATTTAATCAGAAAACATCATCAGTTTTTCGACGGCCTCCACCAATCGACTGAGATATCGACGACTCCAGATGGGATTAATTGGAAAAGTACAGTATTGAGAAACCAATGAAGTATTGAAAAATAAACTGAATTTTATCCTCCATTAATTGCGGCTGGTACGCATATAGTGCAGGCTATTTTATTTCTACCATATCCAGAAACGCTGGCACATGTTTAGTCTGGGCTCTACTACAGTGCAGTCCATAAATACATCCTTTCGAGTTAAAACTACGAAGTAGACGATTCCTGATGAAATTAAGGGATTTTAGTAACTCAAGCCCGTTCTTGCTTCAACATGGTGTTTCAAAATTATACCCATTTGTAAAGATGTACCACTATCCTACCACTAAGATTAGCATCTCGATACTAATATAGGCCCTACTGCAGCACTTCTCCTCCCCTCCCTTAACACGTGTTCAATTATACCAACAGCGTCATGGGTCGGGGTAAGCCATTGGCGAAAAGGGAGCAGTTATCCATCATGCGCCTCAGCGGGGAATTTTTGACACTAGCCGCAATTGCACGCAAAATTAAGCGCGATCCGAAGACTATTGCGAACTTCCTACGCGATCCTACAGGGTACGGTACGAAAGGGTCCCCTGGTCACCCGCAAATCCTATTTAATGCGGACAGGAGAGGGATAAAGCGTGAGTTATCCAAGGAAAGCGGATCTTGCAGCAAAATTAGGGGAAATATGGAATCACGGCGAGCGGTCAAACAGTCTTGAGGGAGGTCAAGCGTTAGGGAATGTTCAAGTATGAAAAAATGAAGAAGACAATTGTTCTACTGGTAACAAAAAAGGGCGTGCGACGTGGAGTGCAATGCACACGAATTGGATGTGTGAGAGGAAAAATGTGATCTTTTCCAATGAAAAGAAGTTCAATCTGGATGGTCCTGACAGCTACAAATTCTATTAGCATGATCTACGCAAGTCGAAGAAGGAATTTTCCCCCCGTCATTCTCGTGGTCAATCTGTCATGGTATGGGCCACGATTTCTCATACTGGGAGGACTGAGCTTGCATTTATTGAAGGGAAAATGGATTCTGCTCGATATGAAGAAGTGTTAGAAGAGTTTCTGCTACGGTATGCCTACTTTGTTCACGGCGATTCTTTCATCCATCAAAAAAATAATGCACCGATCCATGTTTCTGGGACCATTTTGAAGTGGTTCGAGTCTTTAAAAATGGATGTTCTGCAGAGGCCCGCCAGATCGCCTGATCTCAATCCAATTGAGAACATTTTGGGGCATACTGGCACGCATGGCTTATGCTAATGGGAGGCAATTTCAGTCACTTGTCGATCTGAAGGACTGTATCAAGAAATGCTGGCTCGCCATCGATTCCGATGTAATCAAAAATCACATTGGATCAAAGCAGAGGCGTTACATAAGCAGGATACAGTCCAAAGGGGCCAAGATAGACTACTAATCACTACTTAAGACAACTTGCATTAGATAAAAGATATGTTTTTGAAACACTTCTGCTGGTTAGCGATTTCTAGAAACTTCATTTTATAGGAATACTGCATAGATTTGGGCATTTTAAGTAGTATTTAGAAAAAGCATATATTTTTGCAACGGACTGTATATTGGTTCTTGCACCTACCTGCACTAATTTTCTATCCGGACTATATCCTGATATTGGTGTACTGTTGTAACCGAAGTAGATGTACAGTACTGATTATGGCTCTGTTGTGGCCGAAGTTGACGTGCAGTGCTGATCAGTACCGCTTATGGTTCGAGTACAGTGTGAATGTTTGTCGTCGTTTGTAGACCTATAGTTTATGTGGATGAAACTCTGAGGACAGATAGCGAGCGTGGCGGCGGCTGGCGCACAGTCGAGAAGTATGTGCCAAGTATACCACGTGTACGGTATACACGTGTGCACGTGCGAAACTCTACCGAGGTGCTGATGTAAACCGACGTTTAGGGACGTCGGCTAAGAGGAAATCCGCCTTGCATCTCTCTTCCCAACCCGCCCACTGCAATTCCATACCTCTTTCTTTTTAATGGATGTTAACTAGTAGTAATTAGATCTGTTTAGGAGAGAAACGAGTTGCATTTAAAGCTATGCAGTGGTCCCCTTGACCTGCCTTACGGATCTGGGGCATTCAATACGGGGAGGAGATCCAATTGTTTGGGCTGGTGAACGAGGGGGGCGATGCAGTGAGGTATCGGGGGTACGAGGGGAACGTTTTAGGGGAAATCATGATTTCGAACCCCCCCCAGATGGTCTTCAGCTAGGCTATTTGGACGTGGTATTTCCTTCGACCTCTATGCTACTTTAATCTAGTTGGACCTAGTAAATGAATCGTTTCACGGTTACAGTACTAAACAGTGTCAGATACTGTAGAATAGCTGATCAGTCTAGTGTTACCGACCGACTGAACTACGAGTGAACTACCAGAATGTATCTCTACTGTACCCAGGCCACGCCAAGTTGGTACATTATACAACCGCATTATCCATACTAACTGCTAAGTGCTAAGTGCTAACTAGTAATTACTAACTACTTACCGGCTATCACTATGAAAACATTAGTATTACTGACAGCCATCCCAGGAGGCGTTTCCCGAGTAGGCCCACTCTGGTGCGTAGCGGGGTGCTGGGAGGCACGCACCCGGCACGCTTGCGGAGTGTGAGGGGGCCAAGACGGATGCGCTTTCGAGACCGCGGGTCGCTCGACCAGCCTCGATCCGAAGATGGCGTCGCCTCGATACCATCGCGTAGACTCTTGCCGAGCCGCGGCGCAAGAGGGGCGCGCTTTCGAGGAGAGAGCGGATCTCTGCAGTATGCGTAGAGCCTCTCAGAAGCTGCCGGCAGCTCGACGCTATCGAGAAGGCGTTTGCCGAGTACTGGAGGGCTGGCGAGAGTGCGAGGAGTATGTGAAGTGGGAGGAGTGAGAAGAGGGCATGGTATGCTATCTAGTTCTTCCATGGAGTCATGATGGCCATACTCACCCTCATACTCAGCACTGATGATGGCATCAAAGCCACCATCACACTGCCCATAAAATTCATGATCACCGTCACCATCTCTCTCACCATCTCTCTCACCGTCGCTTGCATCATTGAACTGCTCGTAGAACGCTGCATCAATTTCACAATGCCTCTCATCATCGCTGAAGCCGTCAAAGTGGCTGCATGCATGAGAAGGAGAGGAAATCAGGAGCCGCTGGGCCTCTTCCAGCGTTCTGGAGGGGGGGACATGTCCCACGGCTGGCATTCACAACAAACAGAGTCATCGGCACAGGAAAGCGCATAATCGCAATAGTCAGAAAGCAACGGAGAATGGAGATGGGCGTGACTTACCTCGTCGGACGGCACGCCGGTTTGCACACCTGTCCGTTGGGGCGGAAACTGGTCTAGGGGCAGGCGAGCGGGTGCGCGTCGTTGGCATGGAAGACATGCAGGTTGGAGTTATGGTCGGGGTTGGGGCCGGAGTTGGGGCCGGAGTTGGGGCCGGAGTTGGAGTCGTGGCCGTGGGGGTGACAGTGGCTGTCAATTGACCCCTGGCGTTTTGGGGAGGAGTCCCTCCGCAGGCGGCGAAGGAAAAAGCAATTAGACAAAGCGCGGCCTTAGGCCCACGGATCCGTAGGGTCTTCATAACAGAGCTATCCTCAATCAAAGTGCAATGTGCGGCAAACAATCAATTTCAACTGTCAGGATTAGCCAAGGATTGAAGAGTTTCGTGCAATCTTTTTGCAAAACTTTTCATCTATTTTTCAGGAGCCGCCTAAATGCCCTAAAACGCTGGAGAGGGATTCAACGAACACAGCCACAATAGCCACTACGGG
>JAUBNZ010001720.1:0-10621 GCA_032355485.1 Bonnemaisonia californica | reverse complement strand
GGGCGGTCCGTACTTGTACACCCAATGGGTGCACAAGGCGACCGCCACATGGTACGCTGTTATCGTCCGCATCGGGACTGCCTGGGTCAGCTTGCTGAACCGGCAGGAGATGATCAAAAAGTATTCATTACCTTTCTTCGACTTCGTAAGCGGCCCGAGGATACCATTTCTAACGCCCCTTGATAGCCTTTATCGCACAACACCGCCCAAGCGTCAGGATATTTTCCGACATATGGGCCTGTGTCAATTATTTGCTCCTCTATGTCCTGTTTTTACATAAGAATCTCATGCTAACCCAAATTCCTTCCAAAAATGTCGATATCAGAATAAGAACCTGGACAATGCGTAGTAAAAAAAGAGCAATTCCAATAGCACTCACCGACACCTCAACCTTGTGTTCATACAGCTTATGTTTTCCGCTAAAATAGCGCTTAGATTCATGATGATTTCCCTGCGGTCGATTTGGTTTTTTGGAAAGTCACATCGGTTGCATACTTTGCAGATGGAAAATTATTGAAGCCATTCTTTTAGTTCAGAATATCTGGGATCTTATAATTATCTAGCAAATAGTTGACCAACCGATAGTAGCATTCTTCTTGCACCTTATTGAGAAACCGCATCATCTTCCGCTCGAACGTTGGTCCCTTAATTTGAAACATCTCGCCCAGAAAATGCCATCGAACGCCGTGTTTGGCCACCACAAGTAACATGAAAAATGTGCCTTTTCCGTCGTACGGAGAATGACATCCTCGACCAGCGTTGTGATGCTTTGAAACGTGTTCAGAGATGGCGTTCCAGATGCCTTGAAATTATGCAGATGCGAAATTAGTCAACTGGAGGATGCTTTCTGAACCACCGCATAGTAGAAACTGTCAAAAACTGGAGAAACAGAGTCTTTCCTCGTCCGTATCAGCGATTACGGGCTCTTCCGAATATCTTTGTATCTCCTCTCCGCGTTTCCCTAAGGCAGCTGCTAGGCGGTCTGCGACCGATGTAGCTTCTTGCGCAGTTATCTCAGCCATCGGTTATAGTGAGTCAGGGAATACGCAGATTGTGGAACGGGATTTGGATGAGATTATAGTATGGCCTCCCGTAACAGCGTTGGGCAGGTTGTGAGGGCGAAATTCTACTCAGTACTGCGAGATTCGGTGATTATGTAATGTCTCAGACATTTCGGAAATGACCTGGATTCTTCTGCGAATGCTGCTGTATACCAAGAAACGCGACGGCCATTTAAATTTATCGCTGGTGAGACAGAAGTTGTTCGAGATGTACCTCAATGCGTACGATTATCACCCGTTTCAGCTCTCGCAGCTGCATCTCCAGTATTGCGTCGTAGTTCTCGCTCCCCATCCGCGGCCGCTGCCGCTTCTGTAGCTCCCCCTACATCTCGAAGTCGAATTCAAGCACGAGTATCTACCCGCGGCATAGGTTTCTCGGAGGCAGAAGTTGAGAATTTACTCGATTTTTGCGAGGAGGTTTTGCCAATTGGTGGTGACGACTGGCGAAGAGTACTTTCGCTACATAACGCATGCTTTGCGCAAATGAATCGCAAGGAGGACGGATTGAGGCGTAAATTTGCCAAATTGTACAACGTGAATATCCCGACAGGCTCGCCATTGATACCCCCGAGTGTACCACGTGCCAAGCTAATTCGTGAGGACATAGTCGAGAAAGCCGATATGGGTTGCGATTTGGACGGTGACCTGGATATCGAGGATGATATTCAAACTTCGAACGCCAACGAAGGTATGAACGGCGGTACCCAGTCAGATTCACCGGTCACGGCACAATGCAGAAGAGGGGATTCTAATGCGCTGGTGCTACCGGTCTCAAGTAGGTGAGCTGGTCGTGCAGTCCACGTGGAGTCTGCAAACGTTCTCGAGATGGTGCAAATGAAAATGGTGCAGGATGAGCAGAGAAATACTGATGAGCGCGACGAGCGCTCGAGACGCCGCGAGATGTGGGAGATCGAGCGTCGCGAACGCATGGAGAGAGAAGAGAAAGACCGTACAGAACGACAGGAAGTTGAGAGAAATTGAGCTGTGCGCGAAGAGAAAAGGCACGAGCAGTTCATGCAAATGATGATGTTGAGGATGGCCCCTGAGGATCGGAACGGAAAAGACTAAATTCTAACTACGACAGAAATAGATACCTCGCCTCCATACTCAACCATTGCATGTAAGTAGATAGTAGTTGGTTCAAACCGACAACTGCAGTTCGAAAATTGAAAAGGTAAACGAAGGACAGCAACACTAAACGGCGCTCGCCTCTATCCTCGAACATAATACGCTCTTTGATTCTAGGAAACGAGCCCTGTATCGCACGCATTCCCCATTCAGCTGACTGAAGCGCACTTCTGGCCTCGCGCTTTCTCACAATCTCGTGCACAGTGAGCGCCTCTGTAGCAGCGGCAACGCCGGGTTTGATGAGGAACGGGTGGCGAGCGCGACAAAAAGCGGAATCGACGACGCATCGAGCACCGATGGGCCCGAACGCTTCACGTAGTTTTGCGTAGATATCTCCGAGTTCAGCGATCATTTAGTCGTGTAGACACCCTGGAGCGTTCAGAGAACTGGCGAAGATTCGACTATTCGGAGATAAGATAAGCACGTTTGAAACGTAGAGGTCGTGCGTTCAGCCGTTATAAAATCTGTTTTGGATAACAAAGTCTCCAGACTGCTCGAGTAGTACTTTCAGCCCATCAGCAACGCAGAAAACGTCTGAAAAACTAGGATGACGCACTGCAAACGAAGCTTAGAACTGTAAAATATCGTCATCGCAAGGCATCTGGACGGCTGCGCGGAAATCAGTACAAAGCGTGCGCACTGATATTCGTCCAGCAAAGCAAAGGAACAGTGCACAAACAGATCCCGTCACTCCGAATATCATAGCCAGGAAAGACGAGGATCCACTGGTGATGGTCCAAGTAAGGTACATACCAAAGCAGTGTGATGTGGTCATAATGCGTGGACGCCCTCCAAGTCTAACATGAACGCTACGAAACCTTCCATCTGCAGAATATGGTGAGTAGCTCGAATAAATCTGCTCGAAGAGCACGAGAAGCTCTCTAAATGCAGATTGATTTAGACCGCAGACCGTAACCAACGACTGGTCACAGCCAGAGCCGAACAAAGTAGCAAAAGCAGACATGTGTGGCAACTGCAGTGCACGTAGAGTGATTCGGCGCTTTCGACGACGGCGTCCAGCGAAAGAAATCTGTCGGCGAAACGATGGGCGTTCCCTGCTATGTGAAGGGCACAAAAAGAAGCGCAAGCAGACATGCCAGAGTGCCGCACCTCATGATACGACTATGCAGATCGACATGACGACGAAGTCCTCAGCACTTAATGGTAGCGCAGTTTAAATGTGTGCGTAAGCAAAAGTACGATGGCCGATATCAGGTTTCAGAGGCAGCTCCTGGTAACACTGTAATTGTACGAAATAAGTCACATAAATTGGTACCATATCTGCTACCTGATGTTTCAGGAGTCTCCCATTGCTCAAACCCTCTTACTCCCCGTTCACCCGCTGGTGTACAGACGAGGAACGCTATTTATTGTAGTAGACGAGCATCCCGGCCTGTGGCTAATCCACAGGACGGGAGCTGCGCGAATTAAAGCTAGATATTTCAACTGTAAGTAGGCCTACTACAATACTGTAAAAACACTACAATATCGACAATTATCTAATCTAATTTTGATTTTCCAAATAACACAAATTTGTTTCCCGACCGCACCATTTGTAATCTATCCGCGAATCTATTAAATAGATTAGACCAAGGCCAGAGTTAAGACCATAGTCTAATCAAACCCCCAATAGACTCGAACCGTAGTCTATTCTATCTGATAGACTTGAAAACATCGAAATATAATTTGCCACAATCCCATACGCTCCCGCCAAATCATGCGTACTCGTCACTACTGTAGTGATGTGAGGGCCTCGCAGCTCCTCTCCTCGCGAGGCACTCAGAGAACCCCATACTGAGAGGAATACTCCTCGAACTCTTGGCAGAAAATTGAGGAGTTAGAAAAAGAGGACCACGTGCCCACGTGGTGTACGTTTTTTTGTAATCGAGTACAGCCTTTCGCTGAACACACGATCGAGATAATGCAATCCACTGACGAAGACATTGCCCTTTAGGGCACGTCTTGCAGAGCAGCCAAATGCCAAATTTTGCTGATTTTAGAATTAAAATTTCCGTCGGCTATGTCTAGCAGAGGGTGTGTACCTAAATTAAGATGCTAAAAAGCCAAACCCAGATGTATCAAGACCAGAATTTACATCCCAGGATAGCATTTGTCTTCTGAGAAGTTAAATCTCTTGGCGAACTAGTATGTGCCACTTGGCAATGGAAAGGCTCGTTCGCGGTTGTTCCGGCGAAACAGTAGCTCGACAACTTGAGCAACACGAAGCATTGTGCCAAGGAAAGTCAACCAGTTGCCCCCAGCCCCCACCTCCCATCCGTGGGACACACCCACCCTCCCCCTCCCCCTACCCCATTACCGTGATGAATCCTAGGGGAACAAAATTCAGTCCTGAGGAGGACCTATTCCTCTGCAAGGTCTGGATCAGCTGTTCCCAAACCGTTCTCGACGAAGATTCGGATCGCTTCTGGGACTCTATCGCCGACGCTTACTAGGCACAATCAAAAGCGAATCAGCCCCGTTCCGCTCATAGTCTCAAGAGCCGCTGGTCCACGGTCCAGCGTGTGGCCCAGAAGTTCCTGGCCGCCGAGAAGCTCTACCGCGCGAACATTCCATCCGGGAAACTGAGGCAGACACCGAGAAGAACATCATGCAATTCTACTGCCAAAAGCACTCCAAAACGGACAAGAACAACAAGGTCAAACTGGCACCGTCGGTAAAGTTCCTCGACGCAGTCTACCTCTTGTCTCGTCAGCCGAAATTTCGGGCTATGATTGCCCACCATCCGATAGCCCGACGTGCGCGTCTACTGCTGCAGATCTTCAGCCCAACAGTTCGAGCTTCCATGATGGCTTCGTGCCACTTGTGATGGACACAGGCCGTTGCACTTCGTCCGTAGCCAACATGTCGAGCTCTGCACCTTCGAAAGGGAGGCCGATCGGAGCCAAAAAGCGCAAGGAGGTGGACGCCGAGCTAGGCGCACAGAAGATGGCTCGCTCCATCAATGGATTAAGTGACGCCATACGCCAAGGCTCTGTCGCCAAGGTCAAGGACGCGAGCGTCGCGCTGAGGTACAAGATCATCATTAATATGGAGATACCAGATAATAAAAAACCGCCGAGTGGAAGAGCTTCTCACAGAAGCGACCCCACTAGGAGATGGTCTACGCGGAGTTGGATGAGTAGTCGAGATTGTACCCACTGAGCCGGCCCCTATCACTGGTCCGCCCGATAGCGGTGCAGCGGTTGGCAGTGGCGATGAAATGGGCAACGATGACAGCCGGAACAAGTGACGGCACACAACCAAGATTTTCATCTCGCCGCGCTCCGCGCACGTAGCGCGGCGAGGGCAAAGTCCGCGGGAGCGCTAGGCCGAGCTTGCGAGGCCCTGGCGCTACCTCGCCGACTCGCGCGCAAGCAGGCTAGGAAATGGGGCCAGTGTGATGTTTACCTCGTTCTATTGTTGCCCGCGGGTCATCCATAGATTGTGCGACAGAGCTTCTTACAGGGCACGATGTGCTTCTGTGCTCACAACGATACTGTCCCGCTCCAGTAAAGCATGTAAACCACGAAACCCCAGCTCGCTTTCATGTGTGTCATGGGCGCCAACGACCTGCTCCTGTGCCCTAGGACACTCAAGGAACTCCTCAACCAGTGCACGTCCCTCCACTGGACTTCCGTTCATGTCCATCTCACCATCAAACATACCAACCGACCCCATCCGCACTATCATGTTATGCAATATGACGCATACCTCGGTGATTAACACTAATAATTCTTCACTCCACTCAAAGCGCTCCTGACGTAAGATGCGGAATCGTCCTTGCAAACAACCAAACAACAGCTCTACGTACTTTCTTACAGACTCTTGTCGTTGCATCCTGTAGCTCTCGCTCTCATTCAGCGGTTCTGCGTTCGGTCCCATAAAAACAGCATACCTCGGAAATATTCCATCGAACAACATGTAAAGTAACCAGTCCCGTTGTGTAGGACCAAAGTTCCTGTCCTAGACCAAGCAAGAACCGCCGTGAGGCGTCGCTATAGAACTGCTTTGTAGAGGGGCCGGTAGCGTGGTAGAGCTGACAGGGATAGAGGGGAGCAGGGAGAGAGGGATGTTCACGAGAGTGATTGTGGAGGCTCAAAGAAGAGACTCACACGCGCGGAAGTGGGGTGCAACGTCCACGAGCCGCGGGTCCACCGATCCAGGCGAAGGATGGGTGATCCTGGCACAATCGGTAACAAGTAGGGGGACTGCGTCGTGAGCAAACAGCGCCGCGCGGGGTTAGCTGAGTTGTCACGGAGACGGGCGTGGGAGCGCGAATGGGGGTGCAAACCCAATAGTCGAATCCTCGAGGTGACCGCGGAGGCAAGCTAGGCGTGGAACAAAGACTAAGCTTGAAGGGTGGTTCCTTGGTGCCTTTAGTGATCGGCCAGCAGGTGACGCCTGCCGGCTATTAAGTAGGGAGAGGCCCTGACTGTAAGGCTGCCTAGTGCATGCCATTACTGTCAGGAGCTGGGCTGGGCACCGGTGCCCTGAGAGGTGCACTGATGCAACACCGAAGGGTGTTGAGGGAATACTGTAAGCTGGCTTACAGTAGCGTGCACGCTCGCTCGTTGTTCACGTCTGCCACGTGGCTGTGCTTTTTCCACTGTGTTGTCACGCGCCCGTCGCTCGCGCTTGAGGTTGTGCTCGCGGACACGTATTCGACTCCCCTAGTTTTCGGTAGTGGTTTTTTGTCCCACACGACTTACTGTGAACGATCAAGGCCTTCGAACGTCTTTTTGACTTGAGCTCGGACTTGGTCGACCTGGCACCCTTCAACTTTCGTCCTTTGAATCCTACTAGCGCCCGATGCGCATCACCTACTCCCGTCGCATGTTCGACGTAATCCATGAAGTCCACGGTTTTATCTGGATCGAAAGTGTTCAGACTCAAGAGGGGCTTCACGTCCGGTTGCAGTACACAAATAAAGAGCGTGATGAGATTATTCTTAGTGTAGACTCCCGTACACACTCGGGTCTTTTCTTGTAGACGTTTGTCGAACTGAAACTCGTCCTCGCCGTCGCCCTGGGTTAGCCGTTCAATTTCGGCAGCAGGTTTCTCGATATTCGCGTTCTTGGTGTACGAGCAAAGTACAAATTGGACCGCTCCGGGCCAGTCTGCGAATCCGCCCGTATCGTCCTCGGCGACATCGAAAATGACCTCGAAGAGGTCCTTGGCGTCGCCCGTTAGAAATTCGGGAATAACGAGAATTCCAGCTCCCTCGCTGACACGTTCTTGATCCAATTGTCGCTTCAACGTTGCCAAATATCCCAGAATACCGATGGGCTCCCTTCCGTTGAACTTCCGACTTTCCATGACGGCCTTCAGGCGACGGACTACGCGACTGGTCCCGGACGTCACTTCTCGGCCTCGATATGAGTCGGCATTGAGGAGCCGATAGCGGCGGTAGGATACCACGTGGTAAAAGCGCGGGTTCTGCGGCGTCAGTTCGTTCATTCTGGACCGGATCGGACCTCTCCAAGATGGCCTATTGCGACTGTTCGGAGGGCGATCGTCGTTATTAGACGGAATGGGCGGTGTGTAGTCCTCGTTCCATCTCGAGCCGTACAGGCGGACGTGCTTATCCCGAAGGCGATCGCGAAACTGAACGGGCGAGCGGCGAGCATTCGAATAAGCTCCGTCGGAATTATTCCCGTCGTCATGGCGTCGAGAATCTCGATGGCTACTCGGGCGAAAAGGTGCCGAGTGGTGTTCGGCGACGTCTTGGCACCCGTAATCCGTATTCATTTTTCCTTCTGCCCGGACTTGATCGGGACTTCGGCTGTGAGAACTAGAGTATTGATGGATATCCCGTGTTCCTCGGGGGACTACGGAATGCCGGCGGCTTTCTTCTGAGGAGATCAGCTGTAGCGAGAGGTTTTCGAGCGGGTGGTGGGCGATTGGTGGGGCGGGGTGTGCGTCGTTGCCAGATGTGCACCGGGGCGTGGCGCTGCAGCTCTTGGCGCGGGGTAGCGGTGTGCGCGGTGAAGGGAGGAGCGGTGACGGGGAGGAACGGTGCATATTGGGATGTAGTCTGGTCACATGTCAGTTACTAGACCTTTATAGCAAATACTAGTTTTTTACGCAAAGACATAGTATCAAACCGGCGTACTCAATTTAATAGTAAAACATTAGTTAATTTATCAAAGATGCGTTTCATGCACATTTACTTTGTCAATACACAATGAACAAGTTTTTGCGTAAAGATCGAGTCATTACCCAAATACTTAGTAAAACAAGAAAAGAGTTCATTATGCGCAAATGTCACTGTTTTGCGTAAATCTGAGAGTATTGCGTATAAAAGCACCCCGCCCCGTATTTATCTCGATTCCTTTGGGCCAGTACCCACAACATCTCTCGACATGGAGCCACTCGATCTGGACCACAAATTCAGCGCCCTAGATCTACTATCTCGAGCTGCAGAGAGCCATAAACTCCAATTCAATAGCTTTGCGTTAACAGCCAAAGACAGTGACGTTTCATAGGAGTACGAATCATATAGTCCGATTATGGACAGTTTCTACGACAACGAGGGTGCAAGTGCCATACGTGCTATGACAAACTTCAATCCATCCGAGTTTGCAGAAGGGTGGTTCAAAGTGAACGATCATGTCTTGTCCCTCTGGAACGTTGGAAGGGGCAGAAAATCTAAGCATATGCAGAAAGATGTCTTTTTCATGACGCTTACAGTTCTGAAGCTTACAGGTAATTGGGATTTTCTGGGTAAAATGTTCAAAATGAAGGGGCCGTCTTTTGAGAGGCTGATAATGGGTTTCATCAAAGTCATCTGCCCAAATCTCGTGATGCGTTGTGTGGACAATATTAATGGGAAAAATCCCATGCATACTATACAGCGAAGCGGGAGAGCGTTCCGAAAGTTCCCTTCCTTTCGATATGCTACAGATGCCACATTTGAACAGAGCAACCGCCCTTCAGGCAACATCCAGGAGGGGAGGTCATATTTCAGTGTTATACGGCTTCAAAACGGACGTATCTGTCAATCCACGTAGAATGGCCGTGGGATATACCAAACATCACCCTGGAGCCGTAGCAGACGTTGATATATTCTGTAAGAATATTGAATATCACAAAAATGCCACAGAAATTGAATTGGTTGGGTTGGAAGATGATGGATTACTGTCGGAGCGCCATCGAGGGTACTACGGAATCTTGCTGACAAAGGATACCAAGGTGCGGCTGAGACGTTTCGTGTCATCCATCCTAAGAAAAAAGCTGCCATCTTTTCACTGTCAGATGTGGACAAGCAATACAACAAGGATGTTTCGAGTGACAGGATCATTGTGGAGAATTAATTTGGCCGAATGTGTACGTTATGAGGGATGATGTCTCATAAGTATCGTTGGAGTGAGGCCAACTATGACGTATTCTTCAGAATGTGTCTAGGTTTGACAAACGCCCGTATTTCGTACAATCCACTTCGTGAGCGTGACGCCACATTCTACTGAGGGGTCAAAACTCGTCTGGAAGGTATAGATGAGCAGACTCGTGGTCGGCGTGTGCAGGCGCAGGCGGTGTACAGAGATATTAGGAGGCGAAGGCTGAATGACTTCGAACTGGAGGGAGGGGCAGGCTGTCCTGACATAATTCGACCCGGTCGCGCATCTGATAATAAGCTCTACATAGGATTAAGATAAGTAGTAGTACATCGCTTGTAAACATTTTTGCTTTATGTTCGGTCTGTTAAGGAGTTCATAGGACACATAGCCTCTATTTTGCACTTCTTTCGCAATTCGTACACTTAGTTAAGAATAAGGGTTTGGGAATCGGGGGAAGAAATAATGACAGACTGTCTGCTTTTTTCGAAATTGAGAAGGAGCTTGCTGTCCCGACATAATTCGAACCGGCCTTGCATCTGGACATTTGCTCTACATAGGCTACAGATAACTACTAGTAATGTTGCCCATAAACATTTTCGCTTGATACTTGGTCTATTAAGACGTCCGCAGGAAACGTATCTTCTCTTCTGCCTTTTTTCCAATTCATGCACTAAATTACCCAGTGTAATTTGCGTATAGTGGAAAAATATAAAATTTGATGATATTCATCCATTGCGGTAGCTGAATTCAGGAAGTTGCCTTTAGTTTTTCTTCGTACTGTAAGAGAGTTAATAGTGCGCTAGAATCAAGTTTTGAAAAGATCTATGCATTGCGATTGGATCGAACTTTGTCCCACTCACACATTTCACTCCCCAGTACAAATCATCCTTATAAAAACAATTACCCCAGATAATACCATTTGTGGTGGTCGAACCCCGGACCTCAGTTGGGACGAACAGTTAACTTCTTGGTTGATAATACATTTGAATCATTTGTAATTTATACGATGAAAGTAGTGTACAGTGGTTCCACTTCTCAAATTGATATTACAGTACAAACGTGCACCATAATTGACCTTACAGCCCATAGCTGCAC
>JAUBNZ010001719.1:0-10629 GCA_032355485.1 Bonnemaisonia californica | reverse complement strand
CCTCCCGCCTCTCGACCCTGCCTCTCGACCCTGCCTCTCGTCCCACCGCACCCACACCGTCATGGGCAGCGGAGCAGGCGCACCCGCTGCAGCCAGCTACGAAACCAAAACCACCATCCTATCCCACCCGCTCCATCTCGCCGTAACTGTCTCTCGAAGTGACAGCGCCTCCACCCTCACCCTTCGTTTCGAACGCACGGCAGACCCCGTCCAGGCCCCAGGCGAGCCACTCACCCTGCACTGGGGCATTGTCAAGCAGGATACAGACGACCATTCTGTCTACATTCGTCCCCCGCAAACTGTCTGGCCCCCGAATACAGACCCGCGTTCCGGGGAGCCCTCTCTGCAGAATCGCTTCGATGAGAGCGGGGTATTGCAGTGGGAATTCCCTGAGGAACATGCGCCTGCCGGCATTGTATTCCTCGTTTTTATCCCACAGGAAGACCGTTGGCGCGGCCAGTGGTTCAAGCGCACCGATGGCGGTAGCTTCTATATCGATCTTATGCCTGCAATCAGTAGCAATGAGCTCATGCGCAGGCTCAAGCTCCAGGAAGAGGAGAAAGCCAATGAGATGAAGAGAAAAAGGGATGAGGAGGATCGCCAGGCCAAGATTATCGCCGATAGGGAGCTTATCAAGAGACAGGAACATGCTATGAAGGAAATGGTTGAGACAGAGGCCATCGAGTATCTCAAAAATGCACTCGACCTTTCTAAATGGCGCGTCTTCAAGTCTCAGGACGACCAGTATGATTTCGGAAAGCTCAGGATCCGCGTCGTTACCCCGAATGACGATAATGAAGGTAACGAAAAGGCAACGGACTCACAAGTCTTTGTGGCCTCAACTCTTGCTTTGGAGGGCTCTGACATCGTCCTGCATTGGGGTGTTAAGAAAGGGCGTAACGCGAGTTGGGTCGCGCCAAACGAAAATGCATGGCCGGCCGATACGTACCCTATGGAGGATGGAAAGGCCGTCCAGACTAAATTGGCACCACGCGGCACCAGTGGTTTGCGTACCGTCTGCATTAAGAACCTCTCCGACGATGTTGTGGGCATTTTTGCAGTCATTCATGCTCCGCAGGCTCCCGACCACCTTAAGTGGATCCAGAGCGCCAAGGGTGGAGATATTTACATACCTGTGATCCCTGCTCCTCCACTTCCAGGCCTTTCGCGCGACACGGATATATCCGACTTATGTAAATCGATGCTGGAAGGTGTCATTGACAGAGAAATGGAGTATGGTTCCTGGACACTTATGCATAGATACAGCCATGCCAACCATCTCGTTAGTTCTGTCATTGGGATAGACGAGGACAGTTGGTGTGCCCTGTATGTCTGGATGAGATACTCTCAGATTCGCGTTCTTGACTGGCAGAGGCATTACAACACACAGCCCAGACAACTCAGCTGGTCACAGCTCTCGCTAGTAACCCTTCTGGCGAACAAGTTTAAGAACGTCCCAGAGACACGCTGGCTTTCGCGTCTAGCCATGTCTTGCGTTGGAAGAGGAGGATCTGGAGATCTTGGTCAGCGTATCCGTGACGATATTCTCGTCATTCTCCGCCACCATAGGGGCTGGCACCATGGCTCTATGATGGAACAATGGCATCAAAAGCTGCATAACAACACTAGTCCCGATGATGTCATCATTTGCGACGCACTTCTTGCATTTTGGCATGGAAACGGTGACCTAGGGTCTTACTGGCACGTTATCGAGTCCAATGGTCTTACCAGGCAGCGAATGGCTTCCTACGAGCAACCCATCACGACAGACCCTGACTTCCCTGGACATATCAAGGGTACCATGCTTCATGAGCTCGGAAGATATGGCGATCTCCTGAAACAAGTGCATCTTGGTACTGATCTCAACTCCATCGTTGGTCGCTGTCAAGGTTTCTTGGACGGGGACGTTCGTGAGAAGGTCAATGGCTTTATGCATGCTCGGTCATCAGGGGCTTCTCTGACTGATATCCTGCGGTCTGTCGCTCACGCCAGAAGCAGCGTATGCAATCAGGTTGTCTTTTCCGAATGGCTTGATGACGAACGTCGACGTGATCTCATTTTCCTTGACCTGGCCATTGAGTCTGAAGCTAGACGTCTCCTTGAAGCCACAGAGGGTCATGGACATGATGGCACGCTTTGGTCGCACCTTACTGCGATTCGTGCTGCAGCCACGGCTTTGAAATGCTCAGAAGCTGGGTTGCACACTGAGGGTGAATTAGACCGCGCAGTTCATGACATCAATGCGGTTATTGACAGACTTGGCAGGCAGGGAGAGTCTCATGATGTGGGTCTGAGAGCGGCTGCTGGCATGACCGTCATGAAAAACGCCTTGACGGATATTATTGACAGATATGCCTCAAAGCTGGGTCCACTCTCCAAGTGTCTTGGAATTGCGTTTGGAGCCGACAAACATATCGTTTCTACTTTCGTTGAAGAAGCTGTACGTGGCGGGCCTGCTTATTCCCTTTCATATCTTCTGCGAAAGGCAGATCCTGCAGTGAGGCGGGTGGCTCGTCTCGGTCCTTTCTCCGTTATATCACCTTTTGAAAAGGAAACAAAAGGACCTGTTGTCGTTTTCAATAAGCTCAGAGAGTCTGTGGGAGCGACATTCAAACGAGGGACAGTTGTTATTGCCAATATATGTGACGGCGATGAGGACGTCCCAGATAACACCGCATATGTCGTGATTGGTTCTACAGTTGATGTGCTATCTCACGTTTCGGTACGCGCCAGGAACGAAGGGCATGGTCTTGTGGCTTGCCTCGACGCCGACAAACTTGCGGAACTCCGGGGCCTTCATGGTTGTATCGTTAAGGCCAAGCTCACTGGAGACGATTTCCGAGTCAGTGTTGTTGATGAAACTGGTCGCATGTCTCCAAGTGTAGGTGTTCAAGCCGTCATGAAGAGGGTGAAATCTCTTGGGCTTATTACTCCTCCGAGTGGCTTGCAAACACCTCCAGGGGCACTTTTCGGTGTTAACTCGAAGTTGATGACTCATAAAAAAGGAGCTTTGGAACCGCAACTAAGCGCCAACTCGCTCCGTGTCCTTGGGCAAGAAAAACAGGCTGTCAGTGACCGACAGACGGGTGCCCCATGGGCAATCCGTCCCTCTGCATTCAACCACGAGCTTGTGGGTTCTAAATCGCTGAATTTGCAGCGACTTGTTGCCTTGGGGCTACCAGAATGGATCAAAACCCCAGTTTCTGTTTCAATCCCGTTCGGTGCCATGAAAAAGGTGATGAACTTTGAGACCAACTCGGATTTGTTAGAAGAATACGATCGCCTTGTGGAAGAAATCCGAAATGCCCGTGCTGGTGATGTCAAGCTTTGCCCCAAGATCAGGGACATAGTTCTCGAGCTTGAGTCTCCAGAAGGTTTGAAAGAGGCTCTTCGAGGGGTTTTGGATGATCTTGGATGTGAAAACATTGACGCAGCTCTTCCCGGCGCATGGGTTTCTGTTAAAGGAGTCTGGGCATCGGTATGGAACGAACGTGCTCATCTAGCGAGGCAGAAATTGCATTTGAGTGTCAAGGATGTAGAAATGGCTGTCCTTTGCCAGAAAGTAGTCGATGCCGATTATGCCTTCGTCATCCACACATCGAACCCCCTCACGAATGATTCCAATGAAATTTATGCTGAGGCGGTTGTGGGTCTCGGAGAGACCCTTGTTGGAAATGCCCCGGGTCAAGCACTCGGTTTTACTGTCCGCAAGGACCAAGATTTGGAAACTGTAACACCAATTGTGAGAAGCTATCCGAGCAAGGTCACTGCGCTCTTTGGAGGAGAATACATTTTCCGTTCAGACAGCAATGCGGAAGATTTGGATGGTTTCGCAGGAGCAGGTCTCCACGATTCAATTCCAATTTCGGAAAATGAAGCCGCTGATATTGACTACTCAGAAGAGAGGCTGATGACTGATGATGATTTCCGTGACTTCTTGATGCGTGGGATTGCAAAGATTGGAGTTGAAGTTGAGGATATCATGGGTGGTGTGCCTCAGGACATCGAAGGGTGCTTCAAGGACGGTGAGTTTTATGTAGTGCAATCGAGGCCGCAAGTGTGATACCACCGTGTAGGGCCGAAAAGATGTAGTGATAAACGTTATTAAATGTAAGGAAAGCAGGTTAGATAGTGAACTTTCATTGACATCACCTTCCTTGTACAGGTAGCTCAAATAAACCCTTTGAAGAAAACATATGGACTGCGAAACACTTAGAGAATATTCGCCGATCGGGTACTTCAATCAAACCGCAATAGAAAGCGCGTGTATACGTTCGTAAGCTAGGAAGGTGTCGCGAAAATGTTCAGTTCAAAAAGTGGTGCTTTACTGGAGAGCTGTGCGGTACTGAAAACAGTTTCATTATACCGCTCGTCCCCCATTGTCACATATATCTGACGTCGCTAGTGAAACTACTGAGCGCGCTCGCTTAAGAGTACTTGCCTTGTTAAAGACCTCCTCAGTTGAGTCACTCCGGTGTGAAGGTCGACAAAAAGGAAGTAAGAGCTTCCTTCAGAGCAGCGTCAGTGCTGTCAGAGACACTTCCCTCCTTCCTAATCGTGTCCAGAAGACCAGAATGACTCGAACGCATGTGCTTAAGGTATGAGGCTTCGAATTGCTTGATCTTACTGACAGGCATCTTGTCTAGGAAGCCACGGACACCGGCATACAAAGTGACAACTTGCTCCTCTGGTGGCATGGGCACAAACTGATCTTGCTTGAGCAGTTCATTCAAGCGGTCACCTCGGTTAAGCATCTGTTGGGTAGATGCATCAAGATCAGAACCGAACTGGGCAAATGCGGCAACTTCCCTGTGTTGCGCAAGTTCAAGCTTCATGGAACCAGCAACCTGCTTCATGGCCTTCATTTGGGCTGCAGATCCAACACGGGACACGGAAAGACCGACGTTGATGGCAGGACGCTGGCCCTTGTAGAAGAGCTCGGTCTCCAAGAAGACTTGGCCATCAGTAATAGAAATAACGTTAGTCGGCACATATGCTGACACATCTCCTGCCTGGGTCTCAATGATGGGAAGGGCAGTGAGAGAGCCGCCACCGACCTCCTTGTTCATCTTCGCAGCACGCTCGAGGAGGCGGGAATGAAGGTAGAAAATATCTCCTGGGTAGGCCTCACGACCCGGAGGACGGCGAAGAAGGAGAGACATCTGACGGTATGCAACAGCTTGCTTGGAGAGATCATCATAGATGATGAGGGCGTGCTTGCCGTTGTCACGGAAGAACTCGCCAATGGCGCATCCTGCATACGGGGCGAGGAACTGCAGCGGAGCGGCATCGGACGCGGTAGCCGCAACGATAATAGAGTACTTGAGGGCACCTGCCTCTTCAAGTGTCTTCGCAAGCTGAGCTACGGTGGAGCGCTTCTGTCCAATAGCAACGTAGACGCAATACAGCTGCTTCTCGACATCACCAGAGTCGAAATTGACCTTCTGGTTAAGAATAGTATCAAGTGCGACAGCGGTCTTACCGGTCTGACGATCACCGATGATCAGCTCACGCTGTCCACGGCCAATGGGGACGAGAGCATCAACGGCTTTGAGACCGGTCTGCATAGGCTCATGGACACCCATTCGAGGCATGATACCCGGAGCCTTGACCTCGACACGCTCACGGGTTACATCGTTGATGGGACCCTTGCCATCGATGGGGTTTCCGAGCGCATCTACGACGCGGCCAAGCATACCCGCGCCAACAGGGACATCGACAATAGCACCAGTTCGCTTGCAGGTCTGTCCTTCGGAGATCTCACGATCGTTACCGAAGACGACAATACCACAGTTTCCGACCTCAAGATTGAGAGCCATGCCCTTGAGACCAGACTCAAACTCAACCATTTCTCCGGCCTTGCAGTTGTTCAGTCCGTACACACGTGCAATACCATCACCAATGGAGAGCACGCGGCCAACCTCATCAAGATCAACCTTTTGCTGGTAGTTAATGATGCGGTCCTCAATGATGGAAGAGAGCTCTGCTGGATCCATGGCAGCCTGCACAGGGGCGGAGGTGCGGAGGGTAGCGATAGGGGCAGATCGCGCGCGAACTGCGACGGTGCCCGCTCGCGCAGCGGAGCGCACGCCGGTGAGCAAACCGCGCATCATTGCGGAAATTGCAGCAAAGAAGACGGGAATGGGAGGGCGTGGAGAGACAGGGGGTGGGAAGGAGTGGCGGTGGTACAGCGATCGCAACGATTACGGCGATGAAGACGTCGAGCGATCAGGTCACAGATGGCGCTCGAGCACACAGTGCTCTGCGCATGGCCGACTGCTGCACAATTGAGGCGATCGAGCCAAGTTGGGACGATTGATTTGCAGATCCTTCTGCGGGGCTTTCTGCAGAGAATCCTATTGAAGACAAGTGTCCTTCATTTGTTCGAAGGCTTGGAAATGCTTACAGAACTTAGGGCAAGTTGATGCTTACACAGCATACAGTTCCGTACCTGATCTGTAAGCCCGCTGGCCAAATGCGAAGGAACCGCGAAAATTAATATTTTTAGGGATCCCATATTTTAATCACTCGAGCGCGAACATTACACCATTCTAGATTCGTTGATTTTGATCGTGCCCAGAGATGAATAGGCCCCTTCCCAAGGGTATTAATTTAACTTCGTAGCAACGCTCTCTTTTATAAAAAAACAGCTTCTTTTTCAAAGAACTTTCTTCTTTAAAAAGAGAAAAAGAAGCTGTTTTTTTAAAAACCACAGAATTTTTCTCAGGAGGTGCACCAAAATGGGGGGTTTTGCACAAAATTTGGTAGTCGAAAATTTGCGCGTTGCTCCCAAAGCAGACTTCTCTACCCACCATTGTAAAGAGGAGAGCAAGCTGGTTCTCTCTATCTAAGCAGTTTTACAAAGAAGAACGATCATACGGAGTTATTGGTCTACCAACAAATATTATCGGCCTCGGATTATGTTACCTTGATAGAAACAATCAAAAAACAGAAATTTAGGTGACGAGCGACTTGCGATTGATTTCTAGCACAAAAATAGCGCGCATTGTTCCCCTCTCAATGCTGCCGGGCTTAGACGCCTTCCGAGACACCCTGGGAGCGAAGAGGTGAGTACGTCTAGTCATGAACACAAAATGAAGCTGAGTTGAAACCGATATGTAACGGCAGGTAAGATCTAGTTTAGGCACCGATACCTGTTATTTGGGTTTTTTTACAATGGCAACCAGATCGCAATGGTCTAGATTAGGCTTAGATACTTGTTGTTTGAAAATTTTAATACTGGCAGCCAGATCGCGATTTGGGCATGAAACGGCAGGAAGCCCACCACTGTCGTGAATAAATGACCGACTTCCCATGGGCCATTCCGCCTGAGATTCGCTGTGCTACATGCTCACTGCTTAAAAAAAGAGCACTGTTACAGACGTTGGACGACTCGGTTTTTTAAAGGTCGTCCAACGTCTATATCATATAAACAAGAATCTGATACTCAAACGGTCTACCCAAAGGTGGCTTAAACGGTTGAACAATTCGAAAAATGGCAGTAAGAGCAAACGTAACATGTTGGAGAATCCCAGTTTTTTGCTGTTTGAGTCATCAGGGATGCTTTGGGCATTTCCTTTTGGAAATCACAACCTAATACTGTAGTATAGAACTTCGGTTGCCACGAGCTTATGCCTACAATTTACCGGCATGCTACCTCTGCTGCTACACCCGTAAAAACAATTTCGCTATTCCTATCCTGGATTGCTCAGATTAATGGCTTTGGGAAGATACATCCCAGTGCCAAATCTGTGTACAGTTATGCAACAAGATCCTTAGAAGCATATCTTGTCGCCTAGATTCCTAATTTCTGTCCCGTTTCAGGATGGTACCCCCCGTAACCCAGAATTATGAACGTGACCAGAGTCTTCGAAGGATGCCCAACATTTCCTTTGTTTTCTTCTCAGCAAACGAATAATGGGCATCCTCTTCACTGGATTCTTCATAGAAGAACATAAGCTCCTGGCCCATCTCCTGGATTGGAACGTTCGAACCGTGGAAATTCATTTGCCGCTCGATTATGTAAGCCGCATTATCAGCCTCCAATCCCATCCATTCTTTGCTGTACGGGAGACTTGCCGTCTGCAAAAGAAGAGTGAATGCATGTTCACTCAATAGTGGGCGCATTCTATACTGCACCATTTGCGCAGTGGCGTAAGAAAATACTTTTGATGCCCCCAACTTTTTACATCTTTCTCCCCCGTTGTCCACGATATGTCTGAAAACACCAATTCCATATTCTACAACGGCTGGGCTCATTCTATGCTCATGAATAGAGTCCATCAAGGTTTCTATGCCTCCATTTTCAATCATGAGCTCCTGATTTGAGGAAGGGTCCATCATCGCACAGGAAATCGCTTTGTAAATAGATATGACGTCCTCAGGTCTTCGTGTGCTTTTCAGATAGCCGGTCAACAGCCTTACAAATCTAGCAAACACCCCAGTCTGGCCTATGAACTCTCTATTGTTCCGATCATGGCACAGTTGCTGCACTGCTTCACTGACTTTGAAAATCAATTCTGAGCTGGCGCTGAAGTTTCTCATAGCAGAAGCTAGGAGCTGTATGCCCCCTCTTTCCCCAATCTCCTTCTGAATATGCTCATTCATGAAGCAAAGATGTCTTATCGCAACTAAAGCATGCTCCTGAAGCGCTTGCGAACTTGCGTGTTGACTCATTGCGAAGAGAATAGCATGTAGGCAGTCTGTTTCTTGAAAAGTAATTTGACAATGGCATTCAATGCTGCCCTTGGCTATGTTAGCCAGGGTTGCTATCCCGTGAATTTGAAGCCTTCTGTTACATTCAAACCGCTGCATAGCATTGCAAACAACCGCAATGGCTCCAATGCGACCTGCGCGCACCTGGTTCTTTTGACACAAGCTGGTTACGTTTCGCAGGGCCAGACAACCGAGGACATGAAAATCTTCATCATCTTCCCGTCCATTCATTAGGGCCACCACGACATCGATTCCGCCATTTTGACGAATGTGGTTCTTGTTTTTGTCAGAACCGTACGAAACATTGGTAAGAAATCGGAACCCGTTGTATGTGATTTGATCATTTGAAGGGAACAGTTTCATGACAGCAATTACATTCAGTATACATCCGCTCTCACCGACGAGAGTCCTCTCTTCAGTGTCCGAGCTCATGCGGAGAAGCGATAGGATAGCGCTGAGTTGCAATGTCTCATCGTTAGGCATGGAAATCATAGAATGACGCAGAATGACAAGGGCGCGTGCAGGCTCTGGAAGTGGTTTTATGGCTGGTGTTTCGGTTGTTCCGTTGGTTCTAGCGGAAATGGTGCGTTTGGTTTCCCAGTCATGACTGAGGGAGTTTGGTCCATTTACGCTTTCGTGCACCCCTCCAGGACTTTCGATATTGGAGTACAACATATTCATGACTAATTGATGTAGTGCTTGTTGCTCCTTCCAGTTGCTCAGAAGCTGTCGGAAAATCTTTTATACATCGGGAACAAAAAGGTACGAACAGGAACATGTTGATTGAGCTTGCGAAGTGCGCAATGAGAAAAGAAAGCGTCGAGGCAAGGTTTGACTGTTGGGAAGGTTTTGATGGGAGGTACAAGGGGTAGGTAGACGTTTATCGAATCCTGGAAAGTACGGTGGACATGATTCAGCGATCCGTTCATACCAGAACAAAGACGGATGGCAGATAGCGAAAATATTCAAGCGATTCGCTGACGGACCGTTCTACATAGCAATTTTCAAGGGGGAACTGGACGGGTAGATTGTCGGTGCATGTAAAAGAAGCAGGTGCCCATCGTGCTGTCACTGCATCTTACTGGGCAGTGTCCAGGGGCGAGGATGACCAAGCTCATCAAGACGGATCAATTCATGCAGGGATTAGAGTGGGTGCTGCTGTTTCGGCAACATTCGAGTGAAGAGTCACTGCTGGCTGTCTGGCGGCTGGGCTGAAAAATGATGAAAATTAGAAGCGTGACATTTAATGGTCAGAATATGCACAGAGTGCCCTTCCGGGTAGGCTTCCGGGTTGCCTCCCGGGTTGCCTCCCGGGTTGCCTTCCGGTTGCCTTCCGGTTGCCTTCAGGGTATCTAGATACGTACAATGGGCTCGCTGCGACCGCATCAGGTGTCAAACACCTTTCTGCACAGCAGCCAGACGCAGCAAACTGTACACCTTTACCTTTCATACATTTGCCGCGAAGCGATGCTTACGCACTTCCTCCCTCTTCAGCCTCAACTTGATCATCTCTTCAAATCTCTTCAATGAATCTCACCCGCCGGACCATTGCTTCCACTACCGTCAACTGCCTCGCTCTCTCGCGCTGAGATTCTTTTCTCCGTCAAGCTGCATCCTGTGATCCCCGTGCCTGCAACCCAACCGCACTCGGCCCCACCCTCAGCGCGACTAGCCCAACTCTTTCAGCTCATATCTTCAACCGCTTGCCCTCTACGCAATGTCAAGTATCAGTTTGCCATTGTACGGCGGCAAGAGCGCTAATAATTCGGTATGTATATATCGTCCGTCGCAGCCCAATTTTTGCTCGACCTCTCTCATATCCCGCCGATCTTTGTTGCGCACTGCGATGCAACTGCTCCGTCCTTCTCTTATCCCCCCCGACCATTTCACGTGTCCTAATCTCCTTGTGTCCTA
>JAUBNZ010001718.1:0-10629 GCA_032355485.1 Bonnemaisonia californica | reverse complement strand
TCAGGGAAGAGTAGGTTGTCCGGAGGAGCTGCTGACCCAAGCCAAAAGGATGGCAGGGCAGAGAACTCCTCCGGCGGGACTACCAGTTCACTGGCGGCGCGCACGTTGCGATTGCCCTTCTTATCAAAAACGCGATGGTCCTCCCCCGTGATGAGTCGCCGATAAGCACGGGAGAGGGCCCGTGATTGCAGCAGATCGTCATAAACAGGTGGAGGGTGCCGCGCAGCGATGCGGGCAATGCGGGGGAGCGAGAGGACGGGAAGGTTGCGAAGAGGTGTGGGTCGAGTCAGGTGGGCATTTGCGCAGAGTGGAGATGAAGGAGGAAGGAGGCAGTTAATGGCGACCCGCAGCCCAAAGGAAATGGAACAGTATGCAAGAAGAAGGAAGAGTGGAGCGGTTAGTTGCCATGGTGCGTTGGGCGAGGTGGACGACAGGAGTGAAAGTTGCGTCGTTTTACTTGTCCACGTGCAGCACATCTCACATGCCGAAACGGCGCCAACTTGGGGCTCCACTAGAACAGAGAAACCAGAAACGCTGTTTCTGAGAGCCAATAGCAGCCCGAAATTTACTTCAAGTACAGCCACGCACACTTGGTTGGCATCCACATTAGGGCTTCTGAAGGGTATAAAAGGGCACGGGACTACAGTAATGTACGTACCAATCAAAATACACTATTGTACACTACAAGTTAACCCGGTGTATCTAACTGCTCAGTACACATGTAGTGTATACTGCCATGCCGTGGCCAATGGCCATCTCATCCTGTATGTATGATAGTTTATACACGTGTACACGAACATGTACTTAGACAGTACACGTGCTGGTAATTTTTTCCCTCTCCATAACACCGGATGCACCAGTGTATCAAAATGATGCATCTTTCAGTATTTGCGAAGAGACTCTCTTCTGGAGAGCCAAGATCCAGAGCTCGCGCTCGAACCAATCCTGAGCACACTTGAGGAGCCTCAGCAGTCCTCAGTCACAGGTCATGAATATTCCTGCTATGATAGCTCCCTTGCTAAATAATTACCTACACGTCTGCCTCTGCCCAGAGCATTCATCCCAGCAAATCCCATCGCAGCACCCAAAAGCCATGACCAAACCAACCCTATTCCTCACGCCAGCCGCCCTCTCACCACCTCCTCGTCCAACAAAGCGCCGCCCGCTCTGTTCCTGCGCAACCCCAAGCACAGACGCCCCAATCTCACGTCGTCACCTCTTGGCCACCTCTGCGGCAGCACTGGCACTGGCCAGCTCTCTCATAACCGTCGCGCCCGCAGGCGCCGACCGCACGGGAAAGTACTCCACGAAGCTCACAGCGAAGCGACGGTACCTGCCGCGCATAACGGCCGGAATGGCGCAGCTGGGGGCTCTAGGCGTTGCATTTGGCGACGATGCGTGGCAAACGTCTGTTTCGGAGTTTCTGGACGGCCGTGCGGATAATTTGCGCTCGGCACTTGGCTTGTTTGCCACTACGTACTTTTCGGAGGGGAACAGAATCAGCCCGCTTGAGCGGTTGCTTTCGGAGAGTGTTGAGGAGATGTATGCCGCTGTGGATTCGATGCAACGCGCTTGTAAGCAGGCGGATAGAAGTCGTACGATGTCTGCGTATGCACAGGCTGTTGTCGCTGCGAATAAGTATATTGCGGCTGCGAAACTTACGGAGACTGTTCCGTTGATTTCGGCCGAAATGTAGAATATTATTGTAAAGTATATCTATAGCTATGTACCATGGAGGGGAGCTGTGCACCTTAAATAAGACTATGCTATCTATGCTATCTTCGTAAAGTTGAGCGGTTGATAAGGTCTTCAGATTTTGAAGCTATCGCAGGTCCCTCTAGGTAGGCTCTGAACTTCAGAGCCTATCCAGAGGGACCGCGATAGCTCCAAGGTAACTTGAGATTGGAAAAGGAATAGTATCATAGTTAAAGAAGAGCATCTCCACTTACGGGTACAGTTTGCCCAGTAAAGTTAGTACAGCAAGGAATGTCGATGTCAGGGAAGTATCACGTGATTGAAATGCCGGATGGTCCAGCACTGTCACTCGACGTGCTTGTTCTCCTGTCTCCGGAGGGGGGCCCACAGCTTTGTCGGAAGCCAAATCTGCCCCCTTTCCCCCCCACATCCTGTGCATCTGCACTCTGAAATGGCTCATGCCTCCCTAGCGAAACACATCCTTCGTCTAATTGGCCCCGATAGTCTGTCCCAGGCTTCAGGCGTTTTCTTAACCGAGCATTGCGGAACCATTGTTTCTCAATGCTCGGCCATGCAATCTGAAGAGCTCCCAGACACCACCATAAAAAAAAGGAGTAACCACTCTACTCTGATCACACCTGCCAATTGGCGAGAATCATACTCTTGCACCAATGCTGATGTCGCATTGGCTTTCTCGTCTGCTTGGAAAATGATTCCAAAATCCAATCGGGTAAAGGCAACAGATTGGGTCGAATCCCTGGGGCACCTGATATACAAACCCTTACTGAACGCATGAACAATAGACGAGTAGCCATCTAAAAAAATGATGGCTTCCAGAGAACCCATACCTACCATCCATATAATAATGTTCGGCACTCAACTTCGAAAAAATCTGCTGCAAAAGCACTTTCTAGATTGGCTGCATGCCATGCCAAAAGTTCTTGGATCTCCTCGTTACAGCCATCCACTACGACGTCTTTCTTCTGTCAATAAAGGCCTTATGCCTTATTTATTTTTGAGTTTGGAACGGGCCTAGAGGCCTTTTCCAAACACGATGTCCAAATTACAGTAGTCTACGAATGCTTTGGGTGTGAATGACAGTTGCTTGATAAACTTTCGCTCCATAATTAGAGCATCTCTGGTGGTTTCTAATAAGCGTACAAAAAAGAGCCTTTGTTGTACGATATGCAAATCCTCTTGTAGAAATTACGAAGCTGGGCTGCGAGCTTCTTCACCAAGCAAGCAATGTGCGAGCCAAAAACGGGCGAAGGTCTTCTGTAATGCTCATGGACCAAGTATTATCTGTTGCCGGTAGATACTCATATCGAGAATGAAAGCATTTTTCATTCGCATTTCAGCCAAACGGGCCTAATTACAATTGAATCAAATTAAACCAGCTATGGTTCGTAGACCCCACGTGTAATCTTTTTGATCCAATTCCAGGATGTTCAGGAACAGAGTTTTTAGTCATAATCCCAATTTAAGCCCAAATAGGCCTTGATCTAATATCACGGAACGGATCTATATGGAATACGCTGCGCTTGACGAAGGCTATAAAAAGGTTTGGGCTCACCTGACTGAATGCCTGCTGCTTTTTCCCCATCCCCGTGACTATACTTCACTTGACAATGATCTCCATACGCATGGATTCAGTATGCTGTTGTGGAAATACTTGTCTTGGAACGGACAGCTACGCGCGATCTTTGAAGTGTTCGTAGTAGCATCGTATATCGAAGGTCTCGTTTCCCCCTCTGCTTTTACTTCTGGTCCCTTGGGCAGTGCAGGGGTGGTCGCTGCGATGTTCTCAATGATCTATTTGTTCTACCATAGATCCGGGTGTTGGATCAAGTATCTGTATCGTGATTTTTTGGCTGTGTATGCAGTACGGTTGCAACATGAGCATGCTTTGGTTTCTTGGTTGCAGTTGAGGAAGGCCTGAGCCCCCTCTCAGCATCTAGCTCAGAGGCGCGACGGGCTTTCTTCACTCTCCAGGTTTAAAGTCTTATGGAAAATCATAGCATCCAGGCGATTAGGTTTGCGTTGCGAGGAACCTACAATGATGATTGAGATTCATAAAATCAGTCTGAGAATTGTCTAACAAACAATTCTGCATGAAGATTTTTCTCTTTTAGGGCCATGCAACCCACCAATCTGAGTATTACCGCACCTTGCCTCGCGTTTTTTTTGTCTTTTCGTAGCTAATTTATATATGTGGGTAAGCCAGACCGGGTGGCTTGCCCTACTTGAACGACAGTAGGATGGGTATCTTAGTAGATATTAGTGTTGGAAGAGGCTAGGACGTGAGTCATAATATCCAGCTAGGCACTACACCTTTTGGGACATGGGTGTGAGCCTGGCCTATAACGTTCTTCGAAGGCCCCTTGTCGAACGCCGGTAGAGTCCTATGTCCTCTTAGCATCAGAAATTGACGGTGGAGACGATTCAACTGCACTATATGCCAGCCTTCGGTCAAGCGTCTGACCCTTTGGGAGGGACAAGTGTGGCCATAAACAAGCCTTGTGTTTCCCCTATGTATTATATGACATTAGACCTAAATCGTAAGTGAGTGGCATCGGAAGATGTTAGCTCAACTTTTAGGTTGACCGGAAGGTATCCGGTCAACCTAAATTTTTTATCTCAACTTGGAGAGGAAGATTATGCCTCAAGCCGAAAAATTTTCAGAAGCTCTTGCGTGGGTCAACAGCAAAATGCATGGAATTTCGTTTCTGATTTGCCTGGTGCCAAGCTCCAGTATCTTTTCCGAATTGCAAGTAAATGCTGACCATCCACATTAAATGTGGACGATGGCTCAGTCACCGAACTTCGGTGACGTCCATGTAATGCTTTCTTTCCCCGGCTATTCTGTTTTGAAATCTCATTAAGCACTCTCCGCTATTCTAGCGAAGAAGTAGAGAATGAATAGGAGAGACGCGTAGAGTGATCATTCCAGGAGGTTTTGGTTTCGTAAGATGTTTGTCCTATACACTAGAGTCCTTCGAGGTTGGCGGTGGATTTAGGCTTTCGCATTTTCCGCGCTATAGCGTCTTGAGCTTCGCGTTGTTTTTATCATGCCGGGAATGGATACTATGCTATGCATATTGATTACAGCATTAGCTGTACAAACTCAAGTGATGGAGTCTTCGGGTATTCCCACGACAAACCAATCGATCGCGGGAAGGCCTTTTGAGGCAGAAGATATCATGATAGGACAGTTTTTCAAGCGGCATGTCCTCATACCCGAGAAGGACTGCCCACTTAAAACTGTTCAGTACACGCATGTTATTCCAAGGGGAGATGGAACATATCGGGTTCCCCATTCCAGGATTTATATGGATGGAAAACAATGCGGATCTCTAGGCAAGAATGCCACATCAGATGAACTGTGGCTCGATAACCACATGGAATTAATTCCATCGGACTACTTGTTCAACGATTCAATCGCGAAGGAAAAGCGAACGACAGCAGCGTTGTTTAAACTGAGGGATAATCGCATTCTCACCCTCGCCTTCTTCAATTTCTCCCGAGTACAAAGAGAATCACCTAAAGAAGAGTCGCAGACATGGATTGGTTTTGAGCGATACACGAATAGAACGTGCGGGAATGAGACATCGGGCATTTCAATGATGAGACAGGAATCGTTCATCTTCTTTGGGAAGAACGACAAAGTATCTCTCAATCTCACAGGCTTGATGCCACGTTTGAAAAATACAAGCATTATTATCAATAGATACGATCCTTACCACATAGTTTTTACCAAGTTGTCAAGTACGGAACCGGAATATGTGTGCCCACTTGTGTTTGTTGATAATGCAATTCGAGAGGCGACAGGTGAAACAAGGAAGTGCTTTCCAGGATCGGCTATGGTTATGCTTTCGAATGGAATGCAATCAAGGGTGTCATCTCTTAAAATAGGAGATCGCATTCGAGACTCGTCTGGGGGTTTCTCTGATGTGTACATGTTCAGTCATAGAGACTCTTCGGCGAAGGTTCATAAGTTTGTTAAACTGAGAGCGACGAATGATACAACGCTTTCTCTGTCCTCCGGGCACTATGTGAAAACAAGGAACGGCCTTCGTATAGCGGGAGGGATGCAGATCGGCGACGAGCTGCTCAACGACAAGGGAGAGGGGCTGAGGATAGTATCCAAGGAAATATCATATGAACGTGGTCTGTTTAACCCGCATACATTGAGTGGGGATCTTTCTGTAAATGATATCGCAGTGTCATGCTACACAACGGCAGTAGAACCGAGAACTGCGCATGCCTTGTTGACGCCTATACGGCTCTTGTATCGAATAGGCAGACGTCGTTCTGCAGTGAGAAGGTGGCTGGGATCTATTCTTCCGTACGGGACGGGAGATTGGATGGCAAAGGTAGAACCTCAAGGAAGCGGAGCGGTAGTGTTGGCCACCAGTGCTGTGGTGTTGGGAAAAACAGGATTACTAGATTAAACGAGATGCTGTTATATGTAATACCCTTGAAGGGTACGAGTCATAACGGGTACGTACTCTGTAGATCAGAGTTGTTTGCTTCTTGACGAGAATTGAAAGATCGTAAGTTCACCTTGAAAACGGATTACAAAGAAGCAGGGGGCCGCACCGAAGAGTGGAATACTCCCAAGTTGAGAGTCCAACTGCAAAGTGTATCTACCATAACTGCAGTTCCTGCCAGAGGTACTTTAAAGTTTAGAGGGGATCGCTCAGAGATGATGCGGGGAAAAAACGTCCAGGTTTTTATCAGCACATTTAACGTGCTGATAAAACACTGTCATCAGTCAATGCAAAAGCTGTGGTAGTGTCTTTTTAGTGACACGTATAAGCTCCCGTAATATACTTTACAATTATTTTTCCAATTTAATTTAGTACAGATCTGTGTGGACAAACAGGGTAATAATAAAAACAAGCGTGCCTTTGAGACGACGCTCAACAAGGAGACAATGGTGACTATTATTTTTGGGTACACATACTGTATTTGGTAATCAGGCCAAAAAGCAAAACAAGGAGGCCCCGATGGTGTCGTAAAACGGGTTTCTGATTACTTTTGGATGATTGCATTACATTGATCCTTGTGAAATGAAGTCAGTAGACCTCCGGCGCATACACAGTACATATGCAATTTTACTCCCATATTTTATGTACACGTCAGTCGTATCCGTGTCAGAAATGGACTAATCTTTTGGCAAATATTATGTTTTACGTCAGCCCGTTCATATTCGAGCAGATATTGGTTGTTATGGGAAAGACTTAATCCAGTGATGAGGGCATACTCATTTCAGTAACACCGTGATAAGTCCGAAAAGATCAAGTTATCCAGTATAAGACCAAGTCATTCCGACTAAATTTCAGTAAAGTACTCAATAATTTCTTTCCTCATCACAGCAACAAAACCGACAACTCCACACAGCCTCCACATGTCCGCCCAACCACACACAGGGATGGGAACCCGGGTTCTGCAGTCGCTGCCCAGACTGCACTCCGTATGCTTTCAGAAGCAGCGGCCATACGCCATGATGCAATTCGGCAATATCCAACGGTTCGATCGAATGCATCTGAAGATGAATAAGACAGTCCGTGTCCTATTCTGGAGTCCTTCTTAGAGTCTAGAGGCCTAGGTGCAGTCCTAACTGCTACTAATTTCACGTATGTGAAGTTCCTTAAGATATTTGATAAGATGGACACACTTATATCTGCTACATGGAACGTTGGTCGCGCCTGCAGATGTCAATATTCTTCCAAAGATGTTCTATTCAGGTGTCTAGCTACGTTCAAGCACGCTGGTAATTGGGACTGGTTGGAAAAATGTTTAACACAAAGACCTCCAACTTCGAGAGCATGATAATTGGATTTATGGAGAAGGTATCCGATTTGGCATACGAAACCTTTGCTACGAAAGCCGCAGATGAGTTCAGCATGAAGCGCCTGACAGAGATTGGCACACGATTTTCTCATTTCACTTGTGGTTGTTACGCTGTAGGTGTGACTTTTAGCAATCTTTTTGTCCGGGCGGTACTCTACTGGAAGGCAAGTTTTTTGGGAAACAAAAAACTGTATGGTATGGAAAGTGAAGTCTCTATCCTACCAAATGGATTGGCAATTGGGGGTAGCGTCATGCATCCTGGTTCTGTTTCCGACGCTGATATATTTATTGATCGTGAAGACTTTCATACTACGCAACTGGAAAAGCTGACCACAGACCAGGATATATCTGAGCTTTGTTTGGCCCGGTGTGTACAAAAGATATCCGACTATGTCATCTGGGCTCGCAGATAACGGGTAACCAGGGAGCACAGAACTATATTCGAGTAATTCATCCAACCAGAAAGCTCCCTGGTGGTGATTTATCATATGCACAAATGGAGGAAAATCGTATGATATTGTCTGACCGAATCATTATGGAAAATTACTTTGGAAGGATTTGTTCGCTATGGAACGTAATGAGTTCCAAATAAAAGTTGTCGCATCGTTCATACGACAAAATATAGAGGTTTACTGTTGCTTTAAACAACTGCCATGTTCGACTTAATCCCCTGCGGGAGGCACATGGGTAGTTTTACAATCAATGGTGCAACCGTATGTGGACAATTGCAGAAAACCGCATAGAGAAGCGGCGACGAATTCAGCAGCACTATCATGAAAGGCTTCGTCGACGTTTCGATGCGGAGCACCAGGCCGCAGGGAGCGGCGATAGACGGAGCGATCGTGATTCAGACCCAGGCGATATACGTGAGTTTTAGAATTACTGTTAATTTGCGTAAATGATTTGTTTCTTCGTACATACAGCTCCTTGGCCAGTATGGGCAAATATTTCTTTGGAATATTAAATAATTGAAATTAAAATACGCGACACTGTATGTGACCGCTCGATACCTGGTGTATTCAGTGATATATTGGATGACTCAATCTTCTCGGGAATGTCGGGTAATTGAGTTGGAGACGTAATGAGCTGATCACTCTGGAGTATACAGTTGCTGATATGTACGCCTACTTATACTAGTTTGGCGGTTTGCTGTGATTGGCCAGATGTGCACCCTTTTGTAGGCTGACAGCATGCAAGGCAGCGAGGATTAGTTGTTACGTGTTCACAGTCCCTCTGCTCGCTGCATTAGGGAGATGAGATTGGGGAGGTTATGTGCATTTGGGTGGGCATGTCCGGAAGCCTAGCGGTGGAGACATTCTTTGTGAAGATGTCGACCTTCATACGTACGCAGGGATTTTTTTCTATCTTGATGGTGCGCTTAGTTATGTGGTCATTGAGGTGATGGAGTCGTACGTCGATGTAGCAGCGACGTTTTTGTTGGGGCGGTATTGTTGGCTAAATTCACCGCAGATAGATTGTCGGCGTAGACTGGGGTGGTGGGTAAAGAGGGTTGAAGGTTGTTGAAAGTTTGCGCGACCAGACGTGCTTTGGGCTGCGTGGGACGCCGCGATCTATTCAGCCTCGCAAGTTGAAAGAGCAACTACCTTTTTTTCGTCGTAGTCCAGTGTATTGGTGCGCCGTTGTATGTGTGGACTGCTCCTGTATAGGAATTTCTGCTAGTTGTGTTATAGTGGTCAGCGTCCACATGAGTGGCGAGCTGAGTCGGTTTGCCAATAGGTGCGGGGAAATTTATACCGTGGATGGGTGAGTGTCGTAGATATCGAAGAGTCCTTTTCTGCTGCTGCCAAGATAGAGATGTCGGTTTGACATATTTGTTGCTAAAATTTGGCACAGTGAAGTGGATGTCCAGCGGAGTGCTGTCCGTAATGTAACGAAGTTCCCTTAGTGCAGAGTGATAATGGGTGGCTTATGATGGTGTGAGTGGGATGGAATTTTGTATCTGATCTTTGCTGGGTTTTTCTGTGTATAGTGACGGTGCAGGGTTACTTTCGGACATAAGTGTGTTGGGGAGAATTTGGTTGGTGGCAGTAGGTTGAGACAGGTGGATTTCACTAGAGGATTGTGAGTAGGAAAACGTCCAGCCAAGGAACTGCGTGGGGAGACGGATCCGTCTGATGTCGTATTTTTTGCTTAGTTTTTTGTACAGTTTTGCGATGAGGGGAGTGCTAGTTACGAAAACAAGGAATTTTTCCATACTAATAGAAAAATATATCTAGTTTTCGCCACCTGGTGCGTGAAGGCTGAATAAGTTGAGGATCAATTGGGCCAAAGCTCGGATGGCTTGGAACACTCAGAAATGGAATTCAGTAGTCTGGTACAACGAAAAGAAGTTTAATTTCGAAGGACCAGACGGGTTGGCATACAAATGGAATGATTAGCGCAAAGAAAAGCAGTGGTTCCCCAAACGCCATAGTGGTGGGGAAAGCGTTATGGTATGGCCCTGTTCTGCCGGCAAATCAAAGTGTAACCTTGTGTTTCTAGAGGGCAAGCAGGATGGGACGAAGTATTTGAAGACCTTGGAAGACCATCTACTGCCCTTCGCTGAAGACCTCCCAGTCTCTTGGGTTTTTATGCTGGACGGTGTGGGACAAAACTACCCCTCTCTTAGTGACTAGAGAGTAGTTTCGAAAGCTTTCGTACGGGTGTAAATCGGGTAGGACCGACAGCTCCACGGAGTTCGGATAGTCTTGATTGAACTCGGCGGTGTATAAGGGAAGCAAGGTAGACGGTGAAGGGGGTTGAGGCCAATTCTCCAGTGGGAGCGGTAGCGTGGTAGAGCGGAATCAATACCCACCAGACGCTATTATGCTAGGGAGATAGATACTCAGCAGAGCTTATGTGCAGAGGGACACTCGTGCACAAGTGGTTTTTACGTCCTGGGACTCGGGATGGTTGAGGACGGAGAGACTGGGATCGGCAACGGGGAGTTAGGACAGTCGCAAGCGTGCGTTGGTGCGTAGGCAAAAGGAACAAAGCGAGTACGCTGACGGTACGTTGGGCTGTCAAACTCGACCTCTGCTTTCTAACCCTGAGTCTGCTGACTCTTTACTGTACTGT
>JAUBNZ010001717.1:0-10632 GCA_032355485.1 Bonnemaisonia californica | reverse complement strand
GTCGACCAGCCCTGTTGCGTTCGAAGCGCACGATGTTGTTACCTGGGAGGAGGTCGTCTGGCTCCCAGGTGTCCTGATCTGTCCCACAGCCATACCACCGTACACGGTACCAACTCCCGAGCGGATTGTCACTTCGGTCTACCAGGCGGTCTACCGGGAACTTCTGAGGGGTACGTTTCGTACCGGGTGATTTGGGGGGATGTCCCCCGGCGGGGTAGCTTGAACAGAGGACGGTACGGATGCCATCACCGTTCTGCTTGGGTAGAGCGGGTGCTCATCGTCAACGTCCGGCTCGTTGATGGGAGCGGGCAAGGGGGGTTGGGATCTCCCGCATGGGCTTGGGTGTTGAAGACTTCCGATTGGGACGGCTACTGTCTTCTTGGTATCCATTCGGATTTCGGCTTCCTCTGGTGCAGCGATGAGGCCAGAAAGGTGGGGCATCCAAGTCACGCCGTTGATGTTGACTGTATTGTTCAACCCGTCTGGCTCTTTGGTGACCGTGTCCTCAGTCACCGTTCGGACGAGAAATGGCATTTCCGATTTCGGTAAGAGCTTACGCACCGTCACTTCGGCCGAACCGGGGAGAGCCGCGCGGGTGGCTCCATCCGTACGCGGTGGTCATTCGACGAAAACTAGATCTCTCAGATGGAATTCGGGTATGAATCCTACCTTACGTTCGAAGGCTGACTGATAGCGTTGCTGCGGGCGTGTTAACATATTTCGGGCGTGTAGTAGGGTCTACGCCAGGCGTTTCACCCTGGCCAGCGATAGCCATTCGATATCTATTTTGGGGGGAACAACGACATTAGAATCCGTAACATTTATCCGTCTCGGGTGGCGAGTCACCACCAGATCGAAGGGGGTCGTTCCCTTGGTTCGGTGGACCTGCATAATATATGCGTATGTAAACGGTTGGATTTATACATCTCACTCTGCCTGATGGTCCTCTACATAGTGACGAAGACATTGTACGATATTCTTATTAAAGCGTTCGTTTTGATCATTAGTCTGCGAGTGATAGGCGGTCGTCAGGTATTGTTTAACACCGAGCATCCCGCAGACGGATTCAATGAATTTCTCCGTGAACTGGGGACCGTTGTCGGTCAGAACCATATTCGGGCCACCGTGGACATAAACCCAATGGTTAAGAAATGCGGCAGCAACCACTTGGGCCGTCGTTGTCCGTAACGGTAGGGAGCGAAAGAATTTGGTGAACCGATCGGTGATTACTAGGACGAAACGATTACCGCTGGCGGTTTTGGGCAAAGGTCCCAAGATTTCCGTAGCGACGAGCTCCAACGGGCCCACCGCGGGGAATTGTTTCATCTTGCGTTGCTTCCGATCCGGGGTACCGCAATCTTTCGCGCACGAGGCGCACTCTCCCTCTACCGCTAGGATATCATTCGCCATTTGTGGCCAGTAGCAATCCCGACGGAGCTTGTAATACATCCTCGTGCCTCCCGGGTGTCCGGAGAGTCAGTAGGAAGGCGCGAGTTATAGGAGCCTTGGACGAAAGAGCAGGGGAAACCCTTCTGGAGGGCCCCATCCAACTTGGACTTGCGCATCAAGAACACGTCTTGGTCAACCTCGAATTCCGACTTCGGATCGCCGACGGTATCGGCCTTTGCTTTGCAGAATCTGTCTTCGGCTTGTTCGCGTAGGAGTTCGTCCGGTGTGATCGGCATCACCTCGGGCTCATCCGCGCTAACTGCGAGGACAGCCGACAGTTCCGTTCTTTGGTCTTTACCGGGGTCGTACCAGGTACTGCTTTCGGTCTGTTTGTCTTCTCCCACCTTGTTGGTCTAGACGAAAAAGCACGGAACCTCGTCATCCAGTGGTGCCTTTTCTAATCCGCCCGTGGGAATCCGTGAGAAGTGGCCCGCTTGACGATGGATGATTCCAGGGAGATATTCTACTACGTAGTCCAACTCCGCGAGGCGTCATCTCCGTCATGCCAACCGTCCAGAGGCGTCCGAAAGGTTTAAGATCCACTTCAACGCGTTTTGGTCTGTACTGAGTGTAAATGTCTCTCTGTAGAGGTACGGAAGTAACGTGAGGATACTCCAGACGATGGCCAAACATTCCTTCTCGGTACTACCACAGTTACCTTCGGCCTTGTTCAGCGTTCGGCTCCAGTATCCCACTGGATTCCTTCTCCCGTCCAGTCGTTCCTGTAACAGGGTACAACCTACTTGATGGTTTCAGGCGTCGGTATCCAGGCTGTAGGGTTTTCCGTGTCGGGGAAAAGGCAGTATCGGCGTCTTGACCGGTCGACTCCTGAGCTCCTTAAAGGCTGCTTCCGTTTCGTTAAGGGCCCCAAATCGCACGGGTTCTTCTTTTGACCAACTTTTTGTTAAGTGGGGCTGCGATTCGCGCGAACCCCGCAACGAAGCGCCAGTAGACGTTGCATAACCCTAAGAAGGATCGTAATTAAGTTTGGTTCTGGGGATGTTTCGCCTGACGGATGGTGTCCGTATTTCGTTGGCGACTTCTAACTTCCCGGCTCTGATTACATGACCTACCTAGGATAATCAGGCAGGAGACATGGTAGTGGTGTAAAAGCAATTTAGATATTTGAACATAACTTGGGAAACATTTGGAACATACATTTCGGAGCTGTAGTTGGGCAACATATTTCGGCGTAATTTAGAAACCGTTTAGAATGTATATTTCAAAACAGCAGCTATGTGACATTTTCGGATACTGAAAAGAAGTAAAATGGAACATATTTGAAACAACATTGCAGGTCATGTTAAATGATTACACAAAATGGAAGTAACTAGAGAGTCCAAACAGTTCCTTTACGTTACTAGTCACACTGTGCAAAGAATCGTGACAATTCATGATAGAGTCACCCTTGACATGTTGGCTGCCCTAAATTTTGCCAAATCCGCACCGTCAGTATCAAGAAATGGGGCCACGTTATTTACATGTAACGATTCGTTACGACCTCTGCTCTGCGAAAAAATCGTGCATCAGACTGTCCAATGGTACGCCGCACGCGAGCCTGCGCTATCCAGTGCCTCCTTCCCCCCTTTCATGCCCATCTTCAATATCTGTCGACCACGTCGCCCTCTCGAAGCATGTATCCAATTTTTATTCAATGTTTTGGCCAATTTCAACAGACACTGCACCATTTTCGCCTAATCGAAACATTTCCATAATTTATGATTTACCAGTTCACCTTTTCGGTCACACCCGCCACAACGCCCTTCAATTGGCCAGTTATATGAACATTTATATGAAACCGCATAGCTCAGGCATAAGCCAATTCTCTTTTTCCGCTTGTTTCAGTTCCCATCTCGCTTCGCTCTGAGTCATTGAACATCAGCGCACTTTCATGTACTCTTCGAAGGTAACCTCACCAATTCTGACCACTTCGCCCTTCTCTTAGATTCTCTCGAGCTTTGAAAGCATCCACCACCGACGTCACGCCAGCGCGCCTAGCCCTATCATTTCTTCCTTGCTCAATTCAACGCCCGCCCGAACAAGCCAACCCGCCCGCCTCTCCTTCCTCTCAACTTGTCTCAACAGCAAGGCGCCGCGCAGCCCGTTCCCAACCATGGAACTCTCAGCTTCCACGCCCCGCCCCGTCGGCTGCAAACAACCTGCAAACGCACGCGCCCGACGAAACACATCCACATTTTCCACTACCCTACTTTCGATTCACCTCACCATCTCTGCCTGCAATTCTTCTTTATGTTGTACATCAAAGTAAGCTATGTGAAACTACGAACAAGGCATCACAGAAGCATCAGCAATCTTTCAAGGTCCATCTGCATCGTCTTCTGCTGGTTTCTCGCCGGATTTAGTGGCGGCGGCTTCTTGGATCTGCAGCAGGGTTACCTGCGGTGAGCAAACGTTTTTCGCGTTGGAGGTCAGAATATCAGCTGGGCTAGGTCCCAGTGCTTCAAATGGATTTGGAAGGAAGGAGGCTCCTATAAATCTAGGAATGATCATGAAGGGCCAGGAGACTTTCTCGACGTCGTTCGGATCAGCATCCTTCGTATTCTTCATCTGTTTTGGACCGAGGACTTTGCCAGGGAGCGGCTGCCATTATCTCGGGACCAATTGCGCACCACATGAGCTATACGCTCCGGGACAATGTTGATACGACTATGCAGAAGGGCGGGCCGGCAGAGGAGGCGCCCAGATTACCAAATTCCAGCAAGTTCTCCGGCAAGGTCGGAAAGGCGGCCTGCCGGACCAACTGGGCGTTGGCCGTATTACCAGTAGCAAAGTTGACCAAAAACGCAACGGCGAACCCAAAAACGGCAGATTAAGGCAGCCAAGCGCCTCGACGGTACGATCGACACGCCGCAGCCTTTGCTGCAAGCCACGCAGGACGACTGTATGGGCGCCGCACTGGGCGCAGCGCAGCTGGTCAGGGGCGGATCGGACGCAGAGGTGGGGCAGAAGGCCCATAGCCCGCTGGCCCAGGCGCTAGTGAAACACAAGCCGATCGCGCCGGTCGCCGAGGATGTTCTGAATGGCGTGCAGGGATTGTCCCTGCGGGGCGCAGCACTCGTTGGAGCGCGAGGTGGGGAGGAGCGATTTGAGCACGGCGTCTCTGTGGCGGGTGGCGATATGCGTGCCCGACGGCCCCCACTCGGGCGAGCAGAGGGTCTGCAGGGCGGAGTAATATTCGGCGTTTGGTTCTGTCATGGGGCGGGTGGAGGTGGGAAGGGTGAGTGTCTCTGCGATGGGGAACGGGGATGAGTTGGTGGGTGGGCTGAAGGGGCCGCCCTTTGGCTCTGAGAGGGAGCGACTCGGTAAGCAGATGGAAGCGGGAGGGAAGGACAGCTGCCGATGGTCATATTATGATCCTTGCTGTAACGGTCGGAAGGTATCAAGTGGAGCGAAGTCATGTGAGGCGCAGTCATGTGAAGCGAATGGGAATTTCACATACAATGCCTTGAAAAGCATGTTCTCAGAAACGTTTCAAAAGGATATCGCCTCGAAACGTTTCCAAAATCTGGCCCCTTTTCCAATCACCAACACCGCAGAGCCTCGTACTCAGGCCCACCACTCTGACATATATCGTCATCGATCGCTTGCGATCCATACGCATCAAATTGGCGCCCACCTTCCATTCGTCCTCTCCCACCGCGCCCCCACCCACCTGCCTCAATGCCGGGGCGGCACCCGCCCCACATAGTCCCCCCTGCTCCGTCGCCTCGTGTCACTGCACACCCAGCCGGCGCGCGAGCAGGATGTCCTGCAGGTCGGCGCCCGTCTCCTCGACCCCTCCCTCACCTCCGCCCCCAGCATGCACTCCGTCGATAGCCTCAACCGCTCCATGCTTCTCAGTCTCGTCTGCAAGGGGCGCCATGACGAGGTCTCCCCTCTGGCCTCGCTTACTGTCGGTTTGAAGTTTGAATGGGCCATCTCGCAGGAGGCAGCATGGCCCATCTTGTGCTTCATGCATGCCTTGCGTGGCTCGGCCCTGCCTGTTGCTGAACAGCTGTCCGCTCTCTCTTCATCAGAGCCTGTATCAGAGCCTGTATCAGAGCCTGTACCGCATAACATGCACGCGCCGCATGTTTTCCTGATGCCTGCCCCGATGACTGTCCCGATGCCCATTGCTCATTTCATGGCCGACACTGCTGTCGCCGGTGGATAGATTTAGAGGCAGCTTCAGGCGCTTCTACACGTGGCAGCCCATGCCTTTGACATCACCACACTCCCTGCCCCGTCACGGTTCGTACCGATGACGACGATACTAACCGAGGGCGCGCCGAACGAAATTGTAGGACAAAACGCCGATTGCCCCAGAATAACGTCGGCGGGTGTGCGGAAGGGTCGGGAAATGTACCAGTACCTAGTGAGTCCGCCAAAACTGGCGGATGCCGGCTGGTATATGAGGAACACGTGTGTCATACCCGGGGTCGCGCACAGCAATGCCACTTTTAGTTTTTAGCTACAATATTTATGACAAGACACTAACGTCGGCCACATGTAGATTTTAGTCACTTGGGAGCACAAGGGCCAAGTGACCCCCGCAGCACCACTTGAGGTCCTTTAAGATATAGTACTTAAGTAACCATTAGGGGTGCTTCCGCAGTACAGTAAAGAGTCAGCAGACTCAGGTTTAGAAACCACAGGTCGAGTTTGACAGCCCATCGTACCGTCAGCGTACTCCCTTTTTTCCTTTTGCCTACGCACTAACGCACGCTTGCGACTGTCCTAACTCCCCGTGGCCGATTCCAGTCTCTCCGTCCTCCACCGTCTCATGTCCCAGGACGTAAAACCCCGTTTTGCACGAGTGTCCCTCTGCACACAAGCTCCGCTGAGCATCTATCTCCCTAGCACAAAAGCCTCTGGTGGGTATTGATTCCGCTCTACTACGCTCCCGCTCTCGCTGGAGACTTGGCGTCAACCCCCTTCACCGTCTCCGTCTACCTTGCTTCTCTTACACACCGCCGTGTTCAATCAAGACTATCCAAACTCCGTGGAGCTGTCTGTCCTACCCGGTTTACACCCAGAGGACAGCTGTCGAAACTACTCTCTAGTCACTTAGAGAGGGGGTATTTTTGTCCCACAGAAATGATCAGAAGCAGTTGCAGCAGCATGACCCCAATCCGGACACACAGCCCACTTCGGAAAACGCACTGCCTGTCTCGTTGCAGAAAAATTTCCTTTAGAAGCGCTTGGTTGCAGATGCCCTCCTCATTGTACACGGTGAGAACGGTTTCGTTTTATCCTATGAAGGGGAGGAAGGTGAGGAAACTGTCCTGGTCAACCTCCCGAAGGACACCCAGCTATCCCTTCGGGTATCACATATGCTCATGTACATCGCAGAGCTTGGATTCCTCTTCCGTATAATCCAGCGGCGTATCGACGAACGTGGAGTCGAGGACACTGGTCTAGTCGCCCAGAACATGTACACTGCCACACTCCGCGAGATGGAAGACTACTACAGAAGCCTCGTCGGGCCTCGTACCTCAGAGCCTCCAAACGATAACAAAGAGCAACAAGTCACAGGCCTCACCCTAAAAAAGATCTTTGTCTGGTCAAAGAGCGAGAAGCCGCGCCTAAGATGACTGGCGCGCATCTGCGATGAAACACGCAGTCTGGCAGGCGGCCAGAATCTCGCCCACCTCCGCTCCCACAGAATTTCCTATGTGCTCTTGGACATTCATGACATGATGTCCCGCCTTTTCCTCCGCCGCCACACTCCTGAACAAGATGCTGCGGTGCGGCTCACGGAAGAATTTCTTCCGGATCCGCTTGGTGAATTTTTCATCATGGAGGATCCCAAGTTGCTGCTGCTGCCGCCGCCGCGCAACTGTCTGAAAGCGCTATGACGGAGTAAAGCAGCTTGTCTAGTGGACTGGCCGGGAGCGTTAATTTTGCATCAAGCGCCAGTAATCGCATCTGGTGGGGCTTCTTAAAAGTTCGCACGGAAATGCTGCCCAGAGATTCTTCTTTGGCAAAGAAGTCTTTGATTGCTTGCAAGAGCATCTCCTTTTTGCGGAGGTTCTGCCTCGACGCACCATATATAGATCGCGTGGATGCACCGATCATCATTGATGCCAGGTCATGGTAAACGTCTACTGGAAGCTGACGGGAAGTTTGATGAATATGTACTCGGAAATGTGATAGACCATGCGAAGCGGTCAGCCAGCGAGAGGATCAAAGGACTGTTCTGTTAGACGTTTGCTCTCAGTCGTCACATTGGCGCAATCAAACGGGTACCTCTTGTCATCCCAAGGGGAATTTTTCACTGGCCCTCATGGATGGTCTCGCTCCGATCCTAGATGGAGACAGAAATAGTTTACGTAACAACTTGGTGGACGCGGTGCTGCAAAGTGCTTCCAGTTAGAATGAAAAGACTGATGCAGACATCCTGGAACGGCTAGATGGACAAACTGTAGAAGGAAACAAGGTTTTCTTAGGCTGAGATGCCTTTATGCTGACGTACCGGTTGAACGACGTTCATTGAACACTGTATGTTCTGATCAGGTCTTGGAAGCGTATCGGCTCATCTTCAAGTTTCTCTGGCGATTGAAACGAATGGACATTTTTTAAGAGTGAGTTATATGGAACTTTGCAATTACGATGGGCGGATACGACGGAATCGCAAAGGGGAGAAGGATGACGCCGTAAATGAAGTGTTGAAACAAGCGCACTTCCTTCGGGTGAAAATGACGCAGCTGGTGAAGAACATGCCACATTACTGCACTTTTAAAGTTCTCGAAGGCTCATGGACTGTTCTGGAATCCGACATGGCGAATGCAGAAGACCATGACGGACTAATCCAGGCCCACTCTAAGTACCTTACAATTATCAAGGATTGGACTTTATTGTCAGAGCGGAGCGCGTATGTGGTGTGAGCCTTGCGAGTGGTGTTAGACATCATACTGGTTTTCCATGCGCCACAGAGGGGGTTAGAAAAGGAAGAAGCAGAGGATATTCAGACGAAACTAGTTGAGATCGAAGATCCATTCGATCAGAACTTCGAACAGTTTCTGAACGGGTTGCAGCTTCATTCAGTTGTTTCGTCGATACCTGTTTGTTTTTAGTATTTCGCCTGGACTTCAATGGGCATTTCAAAGCTCGCCGGTCCATCGCCGAGGCTGCCTCTGCGGAATCAAGAGCAAAGAGAGGTGGGAAGGACGTAGTGAATGGTAAGGCTCAGACAGAGACAGACACAAATGGTGAGGATGTAACCGAGATGGTTAGGGAAGAAGGAGAGGCATAGAGCAGCTTCACAGCTAGTTTTCTTGCGCTAAGAAGGGTAGCAGGGGGGAGGGGAAATAAATTTTTATAGAAAAGTATTTGTTCCCAGCTACTTCGGGCATTTTGGCCAGGCCTTGACTTCGTGGATTTCAACCTGAGACTTCGAACCACTGGGAAAGGTCTGAATTTATGTTCATCCGGAACACTTATCCCTGCTGAGTTTCAAATCTATAAACAATGGCTGATGGATGCATTGTCCATGTATCTACAACTGTGCAATGAATCTATTTAGAAGGCAAAGTAACTGTAACCTGACACAATATCAGGTCCGGCTTTGCAAAAATGTGTGCAACATCGCCAACAACAGAATAGCACAATATCGCCTAAATATATATCACTTTGGACTCTGGAAGATATCACGTGAATTTGAGTACTCGGTATTCCAAACTTGTCTGACGACTGATTGATTCCTGCTCCCCATGTTGAATAGAAAAAGATTTCTTCGCCTTAAATAAGAGTGCGGGCGCGCCTCGCGAACTAATATGCCCGTCATGCAACCGCGTAGCCTACTTCAAACATGACAAAACATTGACTTTAGGGGGCAGTGTAAAACACATGTAGTAGCCATCTTCAACTTGTTTCTCCCTCGACGAAAATGTTGAACCGAGAGCATCTTTGTAACAAACCCATGAACCATCCGGCTGTCGCACATCAGTAACATAATTCCCACGCTCCACCGACGACGAAGAATGTCGAATGACGGAAACAAGACCATACGAAATATCTTTGGTATGCCCCGCAGGTTGTTCTCCCCCAGCATGGATAATCGAAGACACATTCGCAAGCAATTCATTATCAAGACACATTTTCTTAGCTGAGACTTTTGGCAGGTTCAACGCTGCATCGATTGCGGCGGTTGTGTCATAGTTGTATTTCGGCTGCAGCTCTACGGCATTCTCTCGGGAGAGTCCAAAGGGGGCGAGGGAAGTTAGATGCCTGGACAATTCCAGCTCTCTTAATGAAAACGCATTAACTGGAGCAGTTTGAGGGTAGCTCGCTAAGATTTCATCGTCACAAGTCGTCGGCCTTGTCGGTTCGTCCACAATGTATGGCACGGCTACCCTTATTATCGTGAATACGAAAGCGAGCCAGTACTCTTTTAGAAAGTTTGCTTCTCTTCGCTACATCATGACTCTCTTCGTCGTCCAAATCGATTTCCGGTGATACGAAGCCCTTCTCCGAGACAAGTTTAGGGTTGGCCGATACAACTTGGTGCTCCACACATTGGTAAGAAAGCGCTTGCTGGGACAGCGGTACATCTAGAAGAAGAACTTCAGGTAAAACCACCGATCAGTAGCCTTTTCCATTGAAAACGTTCCACCTGCTATCATGCGTTACGCGGAACCGGTTCAAGTGCAATGGCAGTACTCTTGGCACCAAAACAGCTCTGATGATGAGCGAGATTGCTTTCCTATTGCAAATTTTTCGCAGTTGCGTTTCAACTGTAGTATGTACAGAAAGCGCCTTGGCACCCTCCGGATACTGTGTCCCTATTATCCGGTAGCAGTGAGGCGGAAGAGCAAGTAGTCCTGTCGCTTCCGGGCTGGGAAGTACTGAGACTGCTTCTCGTCACTCTGGCTCGCCCGCGAGGGTGAGTCAGGGTGCTCCAGGTGGACCCCACTCGACCACGGCCGGCAACGGTCGTGGCGAAGGGGTCCGGGGAGCGCTGCTGTGAATCGCCCACCGGCCTGCCTTTCCCTCTGGAGGAAAGGTAGGTCGGGTTGGGGGTCACGAGGCACGGCCACGGATGTGGTCGTGCCGGGAACAAAGGGAGGTATAGGACGGACAGAAGCTAACGGCGCACCACGAGTGGTGCGTCGCGCGGATGGCTGGTTGGGGCGGTCGTAGGGCAGTGAGGTCGACGTAGAGCCACGCGCGTGCTAACCGAGC
>JAUBNZ010001716.1:0-10633 GCA_032355485.1 Bonnemaisonia californica | reverse complement strand
GGGGGGATGTGCACCGTAGGCCGTTGCTTGCCTTTGCGATGGTAGGGACGGGGGAGGACTTGTTCGACCTGTTGCAAGAGGTGGGTGCTTTGCGCAGGATACATTTCTTGGGCATAGGGCGGACCTGGTGATAGGCCTCTTCGGACTCGACGGAGCAGAGGGAAGGCTGTAGCGGCGGCGACGAGGGCATGGGCGGAAGGTCGAAGAAGCCGGCCTCCTCTTTGACAGGAACGGGTAGCGGGGAAGTGTCAGACGGGAAGGTTGCGAACGGTGAAGAGGTGAAGGTGGAGTAGCAGGTGTCTGCTAGCGGGATGCCACCAAAGTCCGGGATGGCCCAGGCGGTGCCTTCGGCACCTGCCACAGCAGCCTGTTCTAGTTCTGCGAAAGGTGCGTCTTCCATGTCGGAAAGTTTTCCCTGCTTGTTTGTTCTGCGGTGTGCGAGAGCAGAGGTGCGAGAGCAGAGGTGCGAGAGCAGAGGCCGGGATACGAGTGGAGTGGGGAGCGAAACACTGGAGTGGGATGGGAACAGACGGGTGGGCTCCGGCAGCACGAGAGTGAAGTACCTTTCGGATGGTAGACCACAGATGGCGCTCATGCATGCTGAGCAAGGCTGCGCGCTGCATGCAGAGACATACAGAGACATGCAGAGCTGAGGGAGGAAAGGGCACAGATTGGGTGGGAAATTAATTTGCAAATCTGCCAAACAGCAGAGAACGGAGCGGTTCACTTTCGCCATTCGAAAGGCTCTTCGAGCAGGCTGCATGAGCATGCAGACGGCAATAGCGCAAAAACATGGAGCAGACGGGCCTGAGCAAGCGATGCTTCGAATGTTTGATCGCGTGACGGTTACTGCTCCCTGCAAAGCCAGATGCCTGATCGCTCCAATCATTCAGGTAGACAACTTGGCAAGCGCACTTCCTGCCTTCTCGCTGCTCTGAACGTGACCCCAGTTTCTCATACTCTGCATTTGCCCCAAATAAACACCGTTGACAGGGCCACGGCTAGAACAGCGAAACGAGCATAGCTTTGTAAGGAACAGTCAGTTGGCGAATTGTCATACGCCACGTGCTGTGCTGTGAAAAGGCTGATGGGGCGGAGGCGTTTTTCAGTACAACTACTCGCACTAGCAGGGTATGCCACACGGCGCATCCAGGTAGACCAATAAGAAGGCCGTATACATAATGTACGTAGACACTTTCGAAAGTATCATCGCCTAGGTTTCATACAAGCCCTTTTGAATACCCTTACATGCGTAAGGGAGGAAACTGTTCCGTTATTTGTACGGTCGGGACGGCGGTTGGCTACGGGCGACAAACAGTTTTGCTTAGTGGATGTTACTTGCATCTGAGTTTGCAATGATAACCCTCAAGGAATCTGGTCGTCAATAGTCCTTGTCGACTGCCCCAGAGGCATCAACTTAACCCCTGTCTACTTGTATTTCTATACTTGACGCCTGCTAAAATATGCTTAGTAGGGCTGTCATGCTGGAGGTAAACGACATAGAGATGTGAAGAAAAGTTGCAAATTTCTTTCCTCTTTATGCTCTCACCATTCTATTACATGAGCCTGGCTACTATAATTATTGTGTAAACAACTGACAGCACAGTGCATAGAAACTTCAAACTTTCGATACTGTCACTTCTGTTGCGCCGCTTCACAGTACTCTTTCCACAAATCCAAAGAATGCAGCTAGCTGTGGGGGCATTTTTCAGTTCTAATAATTAACAACAGGACAAAATCGCGTATCATGTGTGTTATGTATTCTCAACTTCTCCGCGAGGAGGCTCTTGTTGCAGCACAGCTCGCTAAGAAGAATATATATCGAACAGTACAAGTATAGTTTCCCCGTTAACGTTGCGATGGGTGGCGGGTCTTGCTTGGGTCTTGCTTCCAACTGCTTGAATGCTGCATTGCAAATTGCAAATTGCGAATATCTGCGGTATGAGCGCCCTTTGACTCTGGCATTGATTAGATAGAGTCACATAATATCACCTAATCCCTCCTCGAATGCGTTATACCAGCAAGCGCAAGCTGCACCACACCTTTTGCACAAATCCCTTCCACCCTCTCTTCACAATCACAACCATATCACCATAAACCGAAGTACATACAGCAGTAAAAGTGCGGGAAACTACAGCACCGGAAGCTCAGAGCAGTGCAATCGTAATCCATGGCATAACATTGTAACATCCCCAAAGGTCCGAAATTCTGAGGTATGATGCATGTGCCGCATGCATGCAGTTATATACCGTACATGTATTCTGCATGTATCTATATATCTGATGTACAGTAAAAAGTACATAAAAAGTACATAAAAAGTACATAAAAAGTACACCGATTAGTTTCTCTAATGCTGTATTTTGGGGTAGCAGGTCCTGTTCTTCTACCTCAGTACCCTTGAAGAGTACAGTACTACAGTACATTGTGATATACTGTATGTACAATAGTGTACCCTTCCCTTGCGCGCTAATTTATTGGGCTATGAATACTGTTCTTCCTTCATACCATCGCATTATATACAGTACTACACGTTTCGATGGCATAGGGGTTCGTCAATTCGATGATTTTCGATCAAAACTTGGACCGCGTCCCATAAATGACTGTCAGGGAACACCGCTAGTACATACTACCATACAGAGGAAAGCCAGAACGGATTTGGAATGCTACTGTGATTTATGTTTCATTATTCACTTGCAGCATGTCAAAACTACCGAGCTACTCTAAAAAAGAATAGTCTCATCGGTTCATCATCGGGGCAACCAAAAAAACTTTGGCTCGTTGCTATAAATGAATCCTTCACACAATGCCATTGTAACTATAGCAGCATCTCATTCTTCGAACATAAACAGGAACACTAGTTCTTTTTCGTGAAATGTAAAAGGTCCACCCAGACCAATACTATGGCGTCCTCAGGGTTTGGCTGTATATTACAGCTGTCAAGTGTTTTTCTGCTTTGTAATTATTCTCTAGGCTTTATCTGATGTTCTGGCTCTCTCTCTCTCTCTTTACTCCGCAAATTCCTATGGCTCTGTATTCTCTTCCGAGATCATTATATGGCTGCGCCATAGGTACGACCGCATTCGATGCTCCAGCTGCCATGTTTTTCACGTTGAAGGAGAAAATATTCACACTGTCTAACTCGAAGAAGAACGCCACGATCCTCACGATCCCCAGTATTTCTATAGTTACTGCAGAGAGCTCAAATTCAAGCAAAACTCTGTGGAGAATGGAGGTACCAGGGGTACTTCTTGTCAGATATGCTATTTTCAAGTACGTTGAAGAAGGAGGATAACCCCCCTTAGAAGCAAGTGGAAGGGGAGCATTCATAGAGAAGAATGAATTATTCCCCGCTGTTCTTACAATGTAACCTGCGTCGCAAGAGTAAAATTAAGCTTGTTGAATATTATTCGAGCATGGAATATAGCATGGTAGCAGGGGAAACATTCACAAGTAGTTGGGTGCCCCTCCATACGTTCCCCTCGAGTGTACACTAAACAGTTTTTAAACAGGTAAGCCCTACTGTATAATCCCGTTGAGAGAATGGGGTATAGTAGAAGAGGCAGAGCATCGAACCGAGTGGTTTTTACGAAGACATGAGTACTGCCGTTTAGGCCTCGAAGCGTGCATTCCTGTCGTGGGAAGTTGGAACAGACATAACGCCGTGAAAGCGTAGAGTGATGCGAGTGATGCGAGTGATGCAAGTTTGCCAACTGTCAGGTCTATAACATGTTAAACCTGGTGCTCTTGGCCCGACATCCTCTACCAGTGTTGTGCGTGACGGCCCGAAGGCTTCCCGAAGGCTTCACGATTGGTAGATTGCAAGAATCCTGTTTATTTTGGTATTCCATTGGGACAAGTCAGGCAAGAGGTAAACGTTTCCAAATTATTACCGGTCAGCGAGAGGAAGCGACAGAATTTGCAGAATAAAAATCCGAAGCCGAGCCGTCTGTGCCACTCACATGTAGCCATTGGTGGCCCACTCCTTGCAGTACAGCAGGAGGGCGCAAGGCTGATGGCCTTGATTCTGAAGCGTGCGGGACATGCGCTCTCTCACAGCAGCCAATCATATCCAAGCTACGTCGCGACTTGTGCAAAATATTCGACAATCAATCAAAGGGCTACGGATGATGTTGTTTTTGTAGCCCAAAGCCTCAGTGGCACAGCACGAGCTTGAAGCAGATTATGCAGATTTTGGTGCGAAAGCCAGTCGAAATGGCGGGGCATGCTCCTGCTCCAGTGCACCCCTCAGGGGGGAGATAGATACCAAGCGTAGAAGAAGTGCTCGCTCGCTATGTCTCGATAATATCCTGTAATATCTTGACGGGACCTGCCCAACTGTTCCCTCTCTCACCCAGTCTCTGTTGCAGGCGCTGTGTGCTGAAATCCACGGTGCTGCACAGCAAGATAAACATCATGTCCACGTTTACAGGTATTGCAAAGGTGAGATATTATGCTCGACTCACATCAAGTAAACGTACCTACACTTTATAGCTCGGACAACTCCATCCGATTAGGGTAATCTCAACACGAGAGCTCTCAATTCTCTCAAATTGCCAGAAAAGCTTCCAATCTACAACACTGCGCGCTGTACCGAAGGTCCACCTCTGCATGAATTAATCTAACATTAAATGAGGTTCCTCTCATTCTCCCGCTTCATGACCGCCCTCCCTCCACGCTTGCGCACATGCTCACGCAACTCGCATCAACTGCAGAATCATAAACACAGCTGTTCAGACTTTACATTCTTTCCCTTTCCAATCTCGGAATATCTGCACCTGGCATTAATCAATCATGCGTGTTACAATGTTGGTAAATGACAGAAGCGCGAAGAGATTGTAGCTGTGCCTTATAACGCTCATGCTGTAGTTTAGAATTAACAGTGGTTGTAGAAAGCTTGAAGAAAGCTTGAAGAAAGCTTGAAGAAAGCCCAGTTACTGACTCAATACGGGTCCACTGTCTTTCAAGTCCGAACATCCAAGAAGAAACATTATCAAATAAAAAATGACGTACATTGTCGGTATCCTATTTCTCCACCCTGTCAAGATTTATCCACTGTCTTCCAGGACGATGCATGGATACCAGCAAGCAATCTCAATAGTTCTGGCCAACTCCCACTTATGAAGATTCCCTCTTCTGTGACCAACTAAATACAGCCTGCACTCACGTCTGTATACACAGGAGCAACTTGAAAGGAACGGTGTATTCTCAATCGCAATACCGCGTCATTCTTTTCCTGCAGCACCAATGAAGTTTGCGGTTTTTCTTTTCTGCACTATAGCCCTTCATGTCATGGGCGGGGCCGCTAAGGCATCTCCCTCTCATTCAACCTTCATTGCATCTGTTCTCGAAAACTTTGACCCGAAGGATGTTGCCAATCAAATCGACCAGAAGGGTCGACAGGTCGATATCCCATGGTCGGGGACAGTTCTCCGAACACACACCGGTATAAGAGCCATCATCATTCGCGGGGAGGAGCATACGTGTGAAGTGGTTGGCGAGGTGTATGGGGTAGGCGCATGCGAACCGGATAGGATTGTAACTTTAACCAGCTAGACATAGCCGTGCAAGCTTTTGGTACGTAAACTGCTGACTTTATTTACACGAGCAGAATACTGTGGATTACACATGACCAAGTATTTACCATTCAAGGCGAAGTGCTGGTAGGCCATGTAGAGCTTTGAACCAACCACCATTCGGTTCGTTACGTAGGCACGGCATCGACGGGGCTGGCTGGCTTCAGAACAAATCGACCGTTGCGTAAATGGGTGACGTATACTCGGTGAGAGGCATCTGTGTTTGTCGGAATAGTGGGATGGATTGGGGCGGTGGAAAAAGTTAGCTTCGTGACACATGCAGCAAAATGTTGGGAGTATTGAGGAGGTGAAAATGGGCACTTACGGTCATCAGTTCGGATATGAATCTCCTTGGAGTTGACAGACATCATAACGCCACAGTACCGCAAGGCAAGCTTGGGGCCGTTTGGTCTACCATGTGCAAAAATGGACACGCGGTCACCTTTTTCGTAGGTAATATCATGATAGTGGAGGATCCCGCGGGACGAGTGAATCTTGTCGACGGCGCGCGCTGTTGCATCCAAAGGGCGTTCCACGATTGGGCGGGTTGGGCCGTTGGCGCGGGCGGAATCTAGGCCGTGCAGAATGACAGCTAGATCACTGTTGACCTCGTCTGGGGTTAGAGCGACGCGCATCATTCCTTGCTTCTCGAGGGAGGCGAGGCAGGTACGGTTTGCCAGGGCTCTTTGCTTTGCGGTTCGATCGATTGTGACACGGGCGCGCTTCTTCTTCTTGTTAACGGCTGTGAGTGGTGAGAGTGGTGAGAGTGGTGAGAGTGGTGAGAGTGGTGAGAGTGGTGGGAAGAAAGGCAAGTGTTAGCGACCAGCGGTATGTTTCGACGATGCGGGAGGGGATGAGGAAATTGCAAATGTACGTACGGCCTGCTCGGAAGTTTTCAATTCGCTTGCGACGGTCGACGCTTAAGGCGAGAATGTCGTTGCGGAGATGGCGCTTGCCCTTTTCAAATTCATTCCAGGCCTGCTGGCGGTCAACCTGGAAGGCGGCGGTGAGATTTGCGAGTTGATAGTCTCTGTAATCGGCTGCAAGGAGCAATCGCTTTTCAAGCTGCTCATTGAGGGCATGGAGGGCTCTGCAGGAATCGCCGGAGCCGGTGATGATATCCTGGCGTTCCTTCTCGAGAATGAGAAGCTCGGCGGCAAGCTGCTGGTCGCGCGCGGCGTCGTTCTCGTCGGAGAGGTTGGCATCGTCCATCATGCCAGCGGGGCGTGTCGGGGGGATGGGAGGGGTTGGAGGGCTGGGGGTGGGAATTATAGAGGCGAGTGGTGCGCGTGATGGTGAGTGAGGAGCAGAGCGAGTAGAGCGTTTGATATCATCTGAACGGATGGTGTAGGTGAGCGGCGTGGCTGCCATGAGTTTGGTTGTATTTGGAGGGGGGAGGCGGGGCGGCAGATGGAGACGCCCATTGCGGAGCATCAGAAGGGGCTACGGTATGCGCCCAATGTGGCGTGGCTGCGAGTCTGTCGCTGGCGCCTTTCTAGCCGCAACGACACTGTGTTACCCTTCGGTACCCCTGGTACCCGTTGGGTGAAAGGTGCAAAAATGGCACGAAATAATTTGCACAGGTGCCAACGGAGCAGTATCCAGGTACCCCCGGTGCCCTACAGGGGCAATTTTGCAAGCAATTTTGCTGCATTTTTCTTTTCAGAACCTCTCCCGCCATCAATTATGCACCAGTGCCTGCATTCTAGTTGAGCACCCACCACACAGCTGTGCTGCAGTAACATTTAAAGTTACTTTACTGCACTCCCGTCCCCTGCAAAGCACCGATGCCAATCCAGGCTACCTCCGAAGGTATCTGCTGACTGTCATTTTCCCTAACGTACCGCCTTGCCCAATGAAGGAACGTTACCAATCATATGTCCTCCCCGTGCCGTTACCTTACATCGACAGCATTGTAAGGTATGACATAATCTACACGCCACAAGGGAGCATAAATGTGTCCACGTGTATCCCGCTCCGCGCGCCGCCAATGAGCGCCAATTCGTCTCCTACCACTTCTGCTCCAACACGCCGCATCCCACGCTGCATCCCACAACCCCCTTTACTCGTTTTTCCAGTCGCTACCAGCACATGCGCAAATGATCTGGCGCGCTCTTTCTGCCCTGACATGGCTCCCGGTAGCAGCGGTGGTATCCGAAACAGTCGCAACAATCCACCCAGTACGCACCTCATCCATGTCGCCCTCCCTGCCAGAAAACACATACGCACTCGTGGCCCGCAGCGTGCAGCCGCAGAATCTCTCCCGCGGGGAGGTCGTCCTCGTCAAAGACCCGTCTGGCACCCGATCTCACCCCCGTCGCCTCGTTGCCCTGCCGGGTGATTACGTCACCCATCGCCCAATGCCCGCGTCGTCCGAGCAGGTGGCAATTGTCCCCCCGGGCTTTGTGTGGCTCGAGCCTGATGTGCGCGTGGATGGTGCTTATGAAGATGTTGATTCTTGCTCGTATGGCGCCTTTCCTGTTGCTCTTATTTCTGGCCGTGTCACCCGTTTGTTGCCATCGGGCCGTTTGGTTGAGAAGCGTTCGTCTAATACTGTCATTCGGTCTACGAATCCGTATTCATGACAGCTCTGTGATGCTTTCATATATCTTATCGCCTTTCATCTTTGTGTTTATGCTTGTAAATGTACAAGCCTTACCTGCACAGGTGCAATGAAACCGTGTGCAACAAAGCACTCACTGCTTATTAGTGCCTGTCAATTAACCATGGTACCGCATCGCACCCACTGCTTTTCGATCAATTGCATCGCCATTGGAAGAATGGTTTGACAATGTTATTCGTCGACTTGCAGGTAGAAGTCCAAGTTTTGCTACACCTCGTTCGGAAGTGGACGGGAAGCGGTGATGGCAGTCAGACGCAGAGAGAGATAAAAGTGCCTGTGCTCGTTCTTTTAAGCACTTCTCACTCAGTTCATTTCATTTATCATTTTAGCACACGTTAAAACGTGTGCCTAAATTAGTTTACTTACCACTCCTAACAAATCCCAATGGCCAGGCCCATATCATATTGAGAACACAGGCAGCCAGCCATAAGGGCATCTTTATTATGTGTGGACATTTTTTCGGAACAAATCAAGCATGGCATAAATTTGTTACCAGACAATCCCTGAGCACCCTTATAATGTCTATTTCTCTTCCCCACCCTCCCGATCCCTTTATCTCCCAACATGTCTACTCTCATGTCTTTACTTTTGTAGCGTTACAGTGCAGTTACAGTGCACTGTACCGGGCGCGTCACACGTGACGCCTGGATACCCGCCTAACGGGCATCTTTCAAGGACTTGAATAAAAATGTGCGTTTACACTCCATGAAGATGAGGCCTGCCAAAAGGGCCCTATCATAGGGCTCCTATAATGATCCCACGGGGCTACACCTCAGGGGCCATTCTGGACCATTCGGTCCGATACACAGTGCAAATAGGTTACTAACAGTTGTCGATTCCAATCCTCCGCCGGTGATCCGACCTGGTTTTGCTGAATGATACCAAATCATGCTTTTCTTTATCCACGACCGTGAGGCCCATCTTTATGCGAAGAACTGCTTCTATGATAGTTGCTTCTCTTGTTCTGAAGCAACTTGAACAACAATTTGTTGTTATACCGGACGTTTCTCGAACAATTTTGCCATCTGTCTGTTGAAGTACCCCAGGACTAAACCGCTAGTGTGATTTGTGCTCGTATAGCGTTGTCTGTGCTTGCCGTCCAAACCATCTAAGACCCCACTGCTACCACAACTGCACCACAATTGCACAGCAGCAGCAACACAGGCCATCACCAGCATATCACGAGAACCACGAGAACCATCAGCGCTATTCCTGCTTACAAACCTGCTCTGAGTGCTTCCATCCGACAGTTACGGAATGCGAACTGCGACGGGAAGAGGTAACAGTGCCCAAAAGATCCTCTCGTACTATCGCGTCAACTTCAACTTTTCACCCCCTTATCAAGTCCTCTGTGATGGACCAACCATTTTTCAGTCCTTTAAGAATGACATCTTCCTTAAGCACGCATTGCCCACATTGTTTGGATCCCCAACGTATCCAGTAGTCACTACTTGCATCGTCAAAGAACTGCGCCAACTCGGAGAGTCTTTTTCAAATTCAGCCATATTCGCGAAGCGGGCCACCCGAGTACCATGTGCGCATGATGGCGATCTTCCTGCTTCCGAATGCATCCTTCTTCTTCTCAGCAAACGCGCCGACGCCAAGCAGCTGGCTATTGCCACCAATGATGTTCAGATTATCAAGAAAGTGGCCGCAATTCCTGGCGTACCCATAGTTACCATTGCAAACCAGACGAAGTTGGCTCTGAAAAGTCCATCTCATGAGACTTTGGCGTTCGTTCGGCAGCAAGAATCTAAAAAGTCGGAAGAGTTGTACGATGCCGACAGAGCGCTTCTGGAAAAAGTTCTAACCGCACAACGAGAAAGCAAGCTTAACAGACGAGCTCCAATCAAGCGAAAACGGCCTAAGGCTCCAAACCCTTTGAGTATGAAGAAGGCTCGGACTTCTTCTGGGCCCGTAAACCACAAATCCTCTGACTCAGATTTGGAAGACAAAAATGGCAATGCCGTTACAACAGGAGATGAGAATGTGGCGGTCCCCGATCATGACCATTCCAGGAAGTTACATGCACCTAACGATGCACGCACCCCAGAGGCACATGACCAGCTTGGAAACGTGGTTGAGCGGGCTCAAGTCGGCTCTACGGACCCTATGGCGAAACCTCTTGTAGTAGTTGGGAATAAGAAGTGTCGGAAGCGAAAACGCGTATATGGAGTGAAATCGAAAATTGATCCCGAGCAAACGTCAAAGAACATGTCTGCGTCTGAGTTGCCATCTGATATACCAGGGGAAAATCTCAGTTTATCAGCAGGCAAGAGGAAGCGGAAACGGAAGAGAAAGAATCTGAGTGAAGCTCTAGATGTTTCCAAAGAGAAGGGTCCAGCTAAGCCGATATCAATTCCACCTAAGACTGCTTCAGTCGAAAATAAGTGCCCCGCAGACTCTAAGAAACAGCTGGGAAGCGTCGCGGTTAAAG
>JAUBNZ010001715.1:0-10633 GCA_032355485.1 Bonnemaisonia californica | reverse complement strand
GTGTTGACGACCCTTCCCCGTGAAGGGTCGTCACAATAAACCTAGTACCCCCCATCCGAGGTACTACAGTACTGCTTATATTTCTCAATGTTGTCGTTGTGTTATGCACGTTACTGTCCTGGATGGAAAGACGTGAACTAACTTTGGCAGATGTTATTTCAAAGTTCGGATGGTTCGAAGATGGTACATGGAATACTGAAGATTTGGCGAGTCAGAGGGATGATTTTATTGATCGATTCCATATTCGTGATGCCTGGTATATTGTGCATGAATTGACAAAACTAGAATTGCAAGCTCTGCAGAAAAGCAGAGTGCAGACCAGAAACAGTGAAACTGGCAGAAGTTCTTGGAAACTGAGAGGTGAATTACGGGTGAAAATGGCAGAGGTTAATTCAGTTGTTGAAAGCCTCCTCCGAAAAGTGACAGTAGAGATCAGTGACTGAGTGTTTTTGAAACTTTGATCATCTGAAGACGTGGAAAACATTTTGACCGGACTGGAAGGGCCTCTCAAGGGAATCTCGACGAATTTCGGGCAAGTTCTCCTTCCCGACGAGGACATAACATTTGTGAATTTTGATGTGGAAGAAGCGAGACAATTAATACACAGAATTGGTGAGATGGAGGGTTGAGTATGGCGGACAAGCGTATAAATCCATCCACGATGAAACTGGAAACTGAAAAGAAGTGCGTAAAAATCCGGGAAAAGTCGAAAGGAAGAGGGCGCGATCGCCCTCGAAGTGGAACTCCATCCCCTACACCGAATCCAAATCTCAATTCAAATCCAAATCCAACACCGAATTCCAATCCCAATCCAACACCGAATCCCGATCCAACTCTTGAAGGAGACGAAAATATTGGTGACCGGGCGCGACGCGAGGATCAAGAAGACTCCAATCAGGAGGACGGAGATCAAGGCGATGGAGGACGTAATGATGATACAGGAGAAGGACATGGGAGTAAACCCGATGAAGAACGGAAAACCGGAAACGGGAACGGTGGAGACGAGGAGCGTCGTCAGGACGGGGATGATGATGAAAGTTCCAAGAAACTGGTATTATCCTATAACGGGAAGATATGAGACTTGTTGACCTATATTTTGTTGAAATTTTGAGCTGGACCGTTGATCCGTACTTCCGAGATGTTTCCTACCTTTTCAGTACGAAGGTCAAATGGCTGAGAGCAATTCTAGAGAGACGTGGTCACCAAATTCGGGCGGATGTTTCTAAATGAGAGGATGTACAACAGAACATATTGATGTGGACTGTATTGTTGACAGTTGAGACTCGTGGTACTCTTCTGCGAGAAATTGTGGCAATTGAACCTACCTTGGAAAATTGTCCTGGAAGATTCGTGAACGGAATATTGAAATCGCGTGATCTGTTGCGAGTGGCAATTCATGAAAATATAGGCAGAGCGAATTGTACAAGTTTGAAATTAATTTGTACAGACGTTCCGGCGAATAGAGCATTTCGTGGGAAACTGGATGGAAGAGTCCTGGGGGTTGGATACTTCTTCAAGCGATCAAAATCCTGTAAATATGGATCAAAGCGGTGTTATATTTCTCATCTCCCGTCAAGTTGTGATCGATGAAGACGATGTAGATGAGATTGGATTGGAAGGATCAATTGACCAGATGAAATTGATTAATACTGTGAACAACACAATGCCTGGGTACTTCAAACCGGAAACTGGTGATACGATTGTGTTCGAATCCCTTGTCCAGATATCCGCACTTATTACGAGTTTCACGAGTATCTCGTATAGTCGCGAATTGCCTCCAGGAATTACTGATGCCCTGATAGGAACGTCGGTACCATCTCCTCAGGAAGGATCGTCTTCTAGATCTTCGCCCAACAAATTACGAAGGAAGAAGAATTTTGAAAGAGGAAGCAAGGCTTATATTGACTCATTGAACAGACGCAGGGTCATGAACGCCTCCCAGCACGAAGCATTGAAGATGGCGCTGGGAAACATTGGATCACGTGAAGGGGATTCGACCAGTATGTCTATAATTCAAGGACCACCAGGAACTGGGAAAAATAATGCATTTTGCATTTTAGCTATGATTGGAGCGATTGGTCATCACAGTATTGTTGGACATGTCGGTAAGGATCAAGTAAATGTACTGGATGGTCCGGGAGACCTCTGCAGGAGGAGCACGGCATCAGAAGCAGCAAGAATTCTTGTGTGCGCAGGATCAAATACAGCAGTGGATGTAATTTTTCGTCGATTGTCGGAGAAGGGAACCGATGATGGAAATGACGGGGCAATGTATCCGGAGATGACAAGGATAGCAAGGAAAAGTTATGATTTTCGAGGAATCTTCGAATACGAAATGAAATCCATGGCATTCCGTTTTAATGACCATGTTTTCCGAAAAGAACTTCCTCGACTCTCGATCCTAAGTGGGAAAGCGAGACGAGCCCTTGCCGAAGAATGCGTTTTTGTGCTCACAACTTTGTCCAGTGCTGGTGGGGCTGAATTCAGAACACTTTCTTCTTCGTTTGATACTGTAATTGTTGACGAGGCAGCTCAAGTTAAGGAGCCCGATCTTTTGACAGGCCTAGTGCATGCACGAAAGTTTGGAGAAGGATCAAAAGGTGGAATTCAACGAGAACAGTCTCCGTTACACGTTGTATAATTCGGAGACTAGAACCAGTTGCCGTCAATATGCCATTCCGAGAAATTAATAGAGCAGGCGGGGGATGAAAGGCTTAAGTTTGAGACAATTCTTGAGTCAAACTTTGAGCGTTTGGCGTCATCAAAGTGGTGCGCTAGACATATTCTCAATGTTCAATACCGTATGCATCCCACGGTGTCTGCTGTTCACAGCAGGGTTTTCTATGAGGACAAGGTGGGAGATGGATTGAGAGCGAATATATTCTCGACAGACAATAATTCAATCAGCCGTGATTTGTGGGGTAGTACTGAAGGATATTATGCACCACTTACCTTCATTGACGCATGTGACTGCCTACTGAAAGGGGAGAGAAAAACTGGTAGTGGGAAGATATTCAATTAATTAGAGGCGAAAAGTGTGCAAAAAGGGATAGAGAACCTGATGACCACACCTGAGGCGACCTCTAATCTGCAGAATGAAATAGCATTGATTGCGCCGTACAAGGCACAAGTTACAGAGATTACTAATGTGCTTCGAAGAGCAGACGGACCACTTCGAGACTATGATTTTAAACTATATATGAACGTTGCAGTGTGCACTGTTGATTATAGGCACGGTCAGGAACGAGAGGTAATTATTGTGACCTGCACACGCAGAAATCGGAGACACGAGATAGGATTCCTCGATCAGTGGAGGCGGCTGATTGTTGCTATGAGCAGGGCTGGGAAGTTGCTCATTATTATTGGGGATAGTGATACTCTTGCCTATGGGAATGCACAGTCAGGTGGACGACGGTGCTTCCGAGAGTACTACAATTACTGTCGGAACGGGGAGAACGGAGCCGTTCTGTGGAAGGTCGATAGACATGAACCCGAAATCGTGAGAAGGTAGGACAGAGGAGGTAATATAGTAGGCTTCTTGAGAAATACTACTTGAGATATTGCCTGTGAGGCATTCGTAAATCGCAGGAAAGATTGGTGGGAGGACAAAGATTGAGGATGTGTGTTCTTCGGGGTAGATAAAGCTTCTGACCGGAAGGGGAAATGAATATTGTTTGTTCGAAGAAATGTTCCCTACCTCGCATTAAAACTTGTAACGGAGGAAAACATGCGCCGTATCCGGGTGGAGAAAAACGTTGAAATTGTATGTTTTGGATTTTTCAAGTTTTTGCGATTTTAGAAATAAAAGTGATCCCTTCCTCGCATGAAAAGCAACTGCAACTCCGAACCTATGAGTTGGGAACCAAGCATTCAGGTTCATGGAGGCTTACACTGAATGGTGATCCATACCTTACATGAAAAGCAACTGCAACTCCGAACGTATGAGTCGCGAACCGAACCGTTAGGCACACATAGGCTTACACTTAATTCGAGAACGTGGTTCTTAGATGAAGAGCAGCAACAAAACTGGGCAATCGAATGACTTCACAGAAGAGTCTCCTAGAAATCTTCTCATGTACGTCCGCCTCAGAACTCCGCAGAATCGATTTAGCAAAGGTACAGGGGTACCCCTGCCGAACTTCTCTAATCTAACCCTTCCTCTCGACCATCCAAATGTCAAACATAATAAGATGTCCGTACCTTCTGTCCAATAGCTAGAATCATATATCAGTTCATTATTTCCTCATCAATGGCCGTTTCCCGGTATAAAGACGTGGTAGTGGCACAGCAGATATATAATTCTCTTAAATACACATACAAATCACGGTACACGCCGTTCAATAAACGCATGCATTACTCTCCTAAAGATTTCCTGTACTGTACTATAAGAAAAAGTTCATGCGTTGCTTCTCACGGTAGGTTGGTTCTTCATGCCGCCTACAGTATTTTTTCTGTTTAATTCGGCAAACCATAGTTCATTATATTATCAAACAAAGTTCCTGCATTGATTTTAAAAGCAGATTACTCATGATAAGATATTTTAGGAGACATTTGGTATCCCGGTCATCTTACGCTACCCCACCCTGCGTAGCCCGAACAGTCGGTACCAACGAAATTAATAAGTCGGTTTATTCAACTCCGTATATCTGTAAATTGCTATTGGTTTGGCCGACATCGCATAATACTTCACATCACTCGCCCAATCCGCGAACAAAATCATCGGTGCCAAATTTGCAGTACAATAGGAGCACTAAAACTAATAGAACTACGCCGTAGCATGCTTCAAATTGATATTTACATGTCAGTACGAATAGACGCGCCGCAATACTCTTATGTAGATAGTCTACTTCCAATATACCCTACTCGGCATATCACGTTACTTACCCTGTATTAACGCGGCTTATTGTTCCTACAAGGTGGTACAACAGCAGCATATTGCACGAAACTGCCTGAAGTCTCCAGAGGCATCGTATTTTTTCACTCCATCAATATTTTCACTCCACTAAGAAGTATCCTCAGCTTAACATCTATGTTTATGACAGGTCTACTTCCTCGCCGTAATACATAATATCCGCCCAGACCCCTATTACAGCCCAGACCGTATTGGCGAGCCCGTATTGTACCGGATTTACACGCGTCCCATCATAATACGAAAACAATGTTTTGATTTCCACACGATTCGCTATTTGGGCGTCGTGTTACACGTGTCTCAATTCGCAGTTTGTCCCTATATCTTAATATAAAATATTTCATAATTCTGCGGGATATCAAAAACCCGAAATTTTCATTTCGCCCGAAATGTCCAAATCGTACGGCCCAATATTTCTGGAAAGTTTTCCTACTCATCGCTATGACAAATTTATGCTTCCTGCTCGTAACCCATTCATTAAAGATACCAGAACCCCCGAAGGACAGCTGTCGCTATTTGAGAGCAGCCTCTCGGCACCTATACCGTTGTCATACCTACTTACAGAAGCTCCTGAAATCCAACTGCGGCGTGACCATGGGTGACATCCCGAACCAGGAAACGACGCTGGATCGCTGGATTGGAAATGTGCCCCCATTGACTGGAATCGCCATTTCAGGCAGCACATTGGCATTTGGGATTTCCGTGGTTTTTAAGCCTCCTTTTTTCGAGCGAAAATTTAACGAAACTTCTCATTGCCACGTGACGGCCAATTTCGGAACTTGCCCTTACCCTTCTACGATACGGTGGTATGAGGGGAACGTTGCTGTGGGTGGTGAAAAGTGACGCAAGAGCTGGGCACCACTCATTGGGGGAGGACAAGAAAGTTGAATTACGGTCGTTAAAATAATGGCCACTTGAGAATCGGACTCATCCGGCTGGAAGAGCTAGTGTGTGCGGGGATCTACCCTGGTACTGTAGTGGCAAACAAATTACAGCAGATCATGCTGTATGACATGACATGAGCCTGCACGATTGGGCCATGCTAAGTCGGGCCATGCCAAGTCGGGCCATGCCGAGCTGAGCCATGCATCAGCATGCACAGCGGCATGCACAGCGGCATGCGCTGCTGCATGCGCAGCTGCATGCGCAGCGGTATAGGTGTACAGTACAGACCGCACATATGGAGCGAAAAGGCAGCCAATAATCCCAAATAAATTACCGTATTTTTCGCAGCCTTGCGCAGGGAGCTGTACTTCGAGTCATGTAGTTTCATTTCATTGGCTGGAGAAGCGGCCGCGTCAAATTAACGGCCCATCGGATCCCTCCGCAACATACCGCACAGAACGGTACAAAGCCGCAGAATGTATGTAACCAGTCTCGAATAATGTGCCGACAGTGTTGTCAGCAGGCTGCACAGGCCCAAATTTGAGGGAATTTCGTGGCTGGTTTTCGACGCCCGCGCAGACTTTTCGACTGCCCAACAGCGCCATCCATTATTGGCCTCTCCTTGAAATGAACACGTCGAAACTCACATCACTCTCACCACCTCGACCATCGCGCATCTTTTATAAACGCCGCCCGCGTCAGTACCGGTCAGTACCGAAGCCCAAGCTCACCCACGCTTCCACCCACTTTTCCACACCCATCAACATGGACAGCGCTGAAACTGCACACATGGATATGGATATGGAGCGCGCCAACCCCAAGGCACAGCCTTCACTTGCGACCAAGGGCGTTGCCTTTGTCGAGGCCGCCGCTCTTCTCACCATCTGGTCCCTGCTCGTCATCAATGAGGGCTCCATTCGCCTCAACAATACCGCTCCGTCTGTGGATCTCTTTGGTCCCGGGCGGCCCCCCAAGTCCGTCGTCTTCTTCGGCGGCCTGGCGGAGGTGATCTTTGGTGTATTAGGCTTCCTCGTGGGCGTCGCCGCCTTCATGCTTCGCTGGTACAATACCTCCATCACCAAGCTGCTCATGTTCACACAGACCATCCTTGGCTACTATGTGTTCGTTATCTTCGTGTTCGTCATCCCGATCTTCAACGCCGTCGACCTGGGTCTCCCTGGGGTTGTCCCCGGCCTCTCCCTGGACCAGGGCCGCGCGGTGGTCATCATGGGACTCCTCACCTCTTTCCATTTTTGCCTTGCGCTGCAGGGCGGACAATTTGTCTTCATGGCACGTCTTGTCGTCGCAGGAACCGGCCGTGATTTCCTCATGCAGAAATCTGGCGCGCGTATGCGTGCAATCTTCTGGAATTGCAACATGGCCATGTCCGGTCTCTGGACTTTGATCACTGGTGCTATCGTGTCCGCGAATGCTACCGAAAGCGGGAAGCTAGCAGGTCCGTTTGTATCCCCGCCCAACGTCGGTCTACTCCCGGGTTTAACTATCTGGACAGGTCTGCTCATGATGGTTTGGGGGCTCGTTGGAGCTTTCCTTGCGATGAAGAGGGCAGTTGTCCCTAAGCTTTACTACGTGATTACTGGGTATGTGTATATATCTGCGCTATTGAACTTCGGTATCGTGCAGTTTGGGCTGTTCACAGGACCACCCCGTCCGGACGGAACGCCAACGTCGTCGCCATCATGGGCAGTGGCGCTGCATAACGGGCTGGTGTTCATGGTTGTGTTCATGGGTCCATACTTTTTGAACCTGATGTCGAAGGAGGAAAATGAGTCGATGCAGTAATTTAGTGCGCGTATGCAGATTAATATTTAACGTGGAGCTGCGACGTGACTTCGCGGGTAGAAGTCTGAGAATAGTGGTAGTGGTGCTCGTGGAAGCAGGATATTGGCGCTTTGACAACCGGTGCGTAGGACTGCCAGGCCGGCGTCGGCCGGCATCGAGTGATGACGCGGGCTACCACGTCGCGACTTTCGTGCGATATGCTGCTTGGATGCACTGTTGTGCTTCGTGCGCAGGATGTGTGAAGTAAAGTCATTTGTAATTGTGACGCTGTGATTCAGGGGAGGTAATCCCCGAATACTTTTTTTTTGCTTTTTTCTTCTAATTTTACACATTTGAGAATATATATTTGAAGACGTAATGTATGATTGAGTTTTGGGAGCTCTCACTCCCCTGACTTCTGCTTCGTGAGTGTTTGTTAAGCGAGTCGTGGAGAGCAGTGCGAAACTTCATACCTCTGTGCAAAACGAAGCGCCTTTGATTGGCTGTAATTGCGTTTATTTAAGCTTTTGAAGTAATGGCGTGGCCCACGCATTCAGTTCACATGTACACAGCACACTATTTGCATTGTGCTGACAAAGCTGCAGAGGCTGCTGTGCTCACTTCCATGGAACATATAATTAAAGCTACGCTACCCTTAATAATATTCGAATATTATTCTATAGTATCCCTATCAGGTATCAGCACATCATACGTCGACGACGTGCTGTTCGCTGTCAGCACAAGCGGGATAGCGTGCTACAAGCGTACCCAGTCCAGCCGTAAACTTTGAAGTTGATGTGGCAGGAAATTCCTTACGTGCGCCTTGTGAGGGTGATGCACCAAGCCTTCATACAGTTTATATCATGAACGTACCTACACATCCTGCTCCCGACACCAAATGGCAATGGGATGCCTTGTCGATGTTTGATAGGCCTTGCCACGTAGTAACCCGTTTTGTATTTTTTGGGCCAAACGACATGTTATTGACAGACTTCCACGGTGAAGTATAGTCGCCACTACTACTGTATCCCTCTCCCGCTGCCTGCTTTTTCTGTTGTCCTCCTCTTTTTCTTTAACAAGAGAGGATTCCTGCATTGTAAAATCTGGTTTGAATGAAATCGACACGTTGTGTGCTCCGTGATGTACAATGTTCTGACTGCTACGCGCCCTGCCAATAATTATACATCTTCTGTGATGCCCTGTTTACTTTATTCGGTCAAGTGAGTGAAGGAGGGGTCCTCTAGTTCCTCGAACGGGCCCCAAATACCAGAACACCGGAAATAATTCAAATGTTATGCATGTGATGGGCCAACGGTCAAAATTTCGATTGGCAAGTCTGGGAAACACTCAATATGCCTCTTTTACGAGGGTAGATATAAAAACAAATCTGGAGATTGTTTGGAGCACAAGAGGATACGTCTAAATGCATATTGTTTTACATCATTTCCCCCTAAGAAGGCAGCACTTTCAGAGCTCAAGAACCATTTTTGTAGATCACACTGCGGAATTTACGTCACAAATCTGTGACCAAACACTCGCCTGTATTTCAAGATGCATGCTTCCCTGAATTAGAAAAAATCAAGAATGTAAAAGCATTTTTGAAACCTAAACTTTCGCTATAAATGTGTTCCGCTATGTTCGATCTTTTGGGGACTTTATCTACTGTACTTCTGATGACGTCTGCGTCATCCAGCACTGTGATTTTCCTCGTTCGACCATTTCAAGCTCTTTCAATAAAGAAGTCAACGCGTTTCCAGTTCTGGATTTTTTTTCCGGAGATTATACCGAAGCTCTCATCGTCGATATGATAGAAGAATGGTAGCAGGCTTACAGTAACTCTCTTTCTTTGACTTGGACCGTTTGAACGGGTCCGGGTACAGTATTTGACACGTGTATCGGACCACATCCCAATATGGGCCCCGAGACCAGCGGCCGCCGCATGTGCCCCAGGCCCCATCGACAGCAGCCATCGGCACTGGATGTCACCACCTACCCCCCACCCTACTTGCACCTCTACTCCCTCACCCCCGCACCGCTTTTCCTCGTCAGTGCTCCTCCCCTCACCGGGCACACTGCTGCCCCGCGCCAAGAACTGCAGCGACACGCCCCGGTGCACATCTGGCTACGCCGCACGCCCCGCACCACCAATCGGCCACCACCCGCTCGCAAACCTCTCGCTACAGCTGATCGCCTTCACCCACTTCTAACCAATACTGATCCAGTGCCGATGGCAGCTGTCGATGGGGCCTGGGGCACATGCGGCGGCCGTTGGTCTCGGGGCCCATATTGGGATGTGGTCCGATACACGTGTTAATTACTGTATCCGGACACATTCAAACGGTCCAAGTCAAAGAAAGAGAGATACTGTAAGCCTGCCACCATTTTTCTATCATATCGACGCTGAGCTGTTGTATAAGCATGTTTACACTGCTTGCCGGCGTTGAATTCGTAGAGATTTTTGGACAAATTCTGGCCCTAAAAACGGCACATCTTCACATATAGTTGGTCCATGAGAAAATGCTCCATAAAAATTGCCCAAAGCCATTGTACCTTTGGCGATGTTCGCGGTGTTTAATTAAATTAAATTTCACGCCAATTCTCCCTCTCCCGCACAGAGCGGAGCGTGACTGTTCGTGCCATTAATTCCTGCGATCCACTTACCCTCCTTTTAGTGGGCCAAACTGGGTTACAGTATGTCACTGTGTTACTCTGACAAGTTGAAAGTATCTTTTCATGAATTTGTAGGGCTTACATTAAATTACAGTGGTAGTTGGGTGAATGCCCCAAAACGACCGCGCCAAGAATGTTTAGTCGTTTCGACCAAAAAAAGCAACTTTACCATTTCAATAGATTATGATTCAATCCAAAAATAAATCGAATTAGAACATTGTACCTCTTGGACAGTCCGCCACTTGCTCCTGGCCTTCTGAAGCGCCCTATTTCGGCTTACCATTGGTTGTCGGCAGGGAGGCATAAAACTTTGGCTTGGCCGTTAGCACGATGTTGATGCATTATGGTATCTGTGCCTTATTTGGCGGCAATAGTCAGATCTGGTGG
>JAUBNZ010001714.1:0-10635 GCA_032355485.1 Bonnemaisonia californica | reverse complement strand
ATAAGGCTGTCGCCTCGTAGGGCTGGCGGGACTGTGGCTATCTTTCGGGGCTATTGTACCAAGGGGTACCAAAGGGTACCATATACGATGGATGCAGAGGTGTGTAGCTTCATAACAGGCATATGTTGGCTGTGTGGGGACCAATCGGGCCGCAGTTCTGGTATGGTACACAGTTCTGTATCTCAAAGGACAGCACAGTGCCCCGTCCGTACAGCTGTATTCACATCGGTATGGACAAGATGTAACGGGTACCAGGGTATCCTTCGAAGGGAACACATCAAAACGACCGGTATGATTCTGTAGATATAACTTTAACATGTCATGTCTTCCGTACCTATACGAAGGCAATCAAAACATAAAGGTAAATAAATAACATCACCGCTGCACGAATCACTATTTGATGTTGCGTAGAAAAGAACAACTGCTTTGCACATATCAACTCTGTGCTGTATTCCGTAAAGAATAATTTACATTAATTTACATTATACTGACAGGGGCGCGTTCATATTGAAAACAGAGACGTCCCGTCCCATTCCATGATGTCTTGTCAGCTCACTTCGTATATTTTGTAAATTTATCATATAATTCTGTAGAGGACCTACCAGCTTTGATTTTCTAGAGGCCACATGAGCTACCTACGTCCCCCGAAACACATTTCCAAAACATTTCCAAAGCAGGTATTCCGACAGGGCACCGTTGCATAGACGGGCAACATGGGACAGAAACATGTCAACAGTGCCACACAAGCCCGGACCCCTTCGGTCCACAGAAGCTCGCCACGCACGTCCGATCCCACACATGCAGGCCCGCGGATCATAAATATTTCTCCACGTCCCTGCCGTGCCGTCTCTTGCAACAAAACAAGCATTGCCGGGTCATCCGTCAGCCTGACTCCTGTTCTCAAGACCACCCAGATGCCGGTCCTGACCCACACCTGACGCCCGTCAGCCGGACTACAGACGCTGGTGTACCGCCGGTTTGTGCCAGCTTCGCTTGAAACCCTACGCGGACTGTCGTTGGGACGTGTCAGTTCTGGGATTCGCACAAAGCACGCTGACAAGGCGTGGTCATCGCCTGCTGCGAGGATGCCATGGCTTTTGTGCTCTGCGTACCTAAGGGTGCAATGGCACCAATTGCCGGACTACGACGTTAGTGGACGGCGTGGCGTGTGCCGTGCATACCAGTAGTGTGCGGTTTGGATGCGGCGGTATCTGTGCTGTGTGTGCAGTATCGTACCATGGGCGGTGTATGATGAATATATCTGTACGTATAAACAGAAGCAACAGCGCGGCATTGGTACAATGGGGATGCTGTCCTTGGATAGGAGGAAGACGTTGGTCAGTAACAGTGTATCACCCAGCCCGCGAGGCTCCGCTGGGGTGGATAGATTTCGTGAAACATTAGCGCGGGGAGCCGCACTGTATCTATAAGGTACCGAGGGTTACATAACCTCCAGCCAGGCAGGTGTTTTAAAATCAAGCTGTAATTTCCACTGTTTGTAGCCATCGCGATAGTGTAATGTTGTTGGGTCGTTGTTGTTCGAGGAGTACATGTATACAGCGACTACCACGTTTGCGCGACATATCTCAATTCCCCTGAATAGTAGAGATACACCGAGGCATGACAATACCCTGGTTTCTAAGACATTGTCTCATGTCTTCCGACATTTGATACCATGGCATAGTGGGTGTTATCAGGGCGATATGTAGGCCATGATGACCCCCCCTTTCCCCAGAACACTGCTCCGCTGCGTTATGTCCTATCGTTCTTCCAAGATATACTTCATCGGAACCGCAAAGCATAAAACAACGAGCCCCCCTTCCGTCAATTTGCACCGTATCTTACATACAGTATGTTGTATCTTATGTGTGCCCCCTGGTACACCCGTGCATGTCCACGCCCAGTTGCGTATAAAAAAATGCAACTTGACACGCAGCATCGCAGGAGATAGCCCCCAAATATAATCACAGCCAAGCAAACGTCCCATTTTTTTCTGTCAACAGCCTTCATCGCCATCGAAATCGTACATGGCATCGTAACATACACTTCCTTTAATTCAACGGCCCAGCATATGATTCATTCATAATTCAATCAATAGACCCCATCGGGCCCACAGCAATACTAGTCCCACGTCTCGAAATGAGTCTTCGTATTTGAAATGAGCCCTCGTCCTCGATTGAGTCCTTGTCCACGGCCCATCTATCTACCGCTCTGCTTCAAACGCGCCCATGCAACGCCGACCCATCTCTGCCCCCAATTCTGCTAGACGCCTTTTGCACATATATCCTACGCTGTAAAGACGAGTATGCCCCGCCGGCGAACGCCCGTTTCATACAAAGCCTTGCCCGGTGCCACTCGCCGTGGTGCAGACAGTCCACGCGCTGCCCGGATAATTTCCCCCTTTCATTTACCGCGAATTAGTAACTAACACCAGGTCCCCCCGTTGCCGCCTAGCGTAATTGCACTTCTGGCTGTAGGAGCTATCTGCAGACGACTCATCACTCAGTAGGCACTTGCCGCTGTGCAACATGTCTTTTGTCTCCAACTTTCATACCGTTTACAAATGCTCTTTTGCCACGCCTGCCGCCTCATCCTTTCATAACCCTGCTGCTACTGCCTCATTGCTGTTCCATGTATATCCACTCTGACTTTGTTCTTCTAGAATCAAATCTTCCACTACTCCTCGCCAAATTGTTTAAGTACGAAAGCCAGAAAGCACCCGGCCTCTTCCGACGCTGGGACTCACAATTTTACCCACCACTATTCTCAACCTTCTCATTTTTTTTGCTTTCGCACTAGCACTATCACACCAGTCTTGGCATTATGAGGCAACCACGCTTCGTAGCGACGCTGCCTCTTTCCCTCTTGCTGCTTACAATGTTCGTCAGCACCCAAGGTTCGTTGTTTCACTCTCCGTCAATCCCCCCCTTGACTTTTCCTTCTACGATTGCTCGCTACTCCTTTTTTAACAAGATCTACAGCTCCGTAATTCCGTTGTCTAACGAATTGTTCACCATTCATCACAGCCGAGCGAGCGCAAATGTCCCCGGGTGAAATTTCCATGGGTGAGAGCAAGCATCATCCACACGTTGGCAAGCCACGCATTGCCGGCGAGAGGAGAAGTATTCGAATGAGCAGCCGACAAATGCAGGAGAATTTGAGCAGCGATGAAAACCCCTCGATTCAAGGGGCGTCAAACGGGGCAACGAATGTCACAAGCAATAGGCTGTCAGAATGTTCGGACAACAACCAGTGTTCGTTCTACGAGGATTTTTCCGAGGCAAGGTATTGGAGGTGGGTATCTGCGAATGGTTATGCGAATGGGAACCCGTTCGACTCGTGGTGGTCTAATCAGCGAACGACGATTGCTGTGTACAACAAGAAGCTCAAGCTAAGCATTAGCCACGAGGGGAATTTTGGTAAGCCATACTCCTCTGGGCAGCTTCAGACTACGAAATGGCATGGATATGGATGCTATGAAGTGAGGATGAAGCCGATCAAGCAAGAAGGGTAAGTTGTTTTTCGCAAGCAGTATTTTGCAACAAGGATTATTGAAGTACAGCGAGCATGTTTTCTGACGTTTGGAAATATTATTACAATGATGTGTTTATAGTGTGGTATCGACGTTCTTCACATATACAGGTGTTTATGACGCGGCTCCAGGAGCCTCGAGAGTGCACAACGAAATCGATATCGAGTTTATCAAGCGCCCAAACAAGGAGAGACTTATAATGCAGGCGAACTACTTCACGAACGGACAGGGTCACAATGAGAAATTTATCAACCTGCCGTTTGATGCCGAGCGTGGTTTCCACAATTATGCCTTCAAATGGACAAGTAGCAGTGTGGAATGGTTTGTCGACGGGCGCAGTGTGTACACAGCATATAACAACTTGCCAAAGGCCAGTACGGCACCACACAAGATTATGATGAATTTTTGGCCGGTGTCTTCGGTTGCGGCGGGTTGGGCGGGGCATTTTAACTACCAAGGCCCGCGGGTTGTCAAGTATGCAGGAGTGAGGTTTACCAGGGGAGAGGACTGTGCTATTAGCCAGTACTTTCCCAATGCTTAGAGGGTGTATTTTCGGAATCTGCATATTTCGGGCAGATTGCGATGTTTGTATGGTATATGTAAATAATTGATGCCTTCCGACGGAGGATATTGAGAGGTGTGGAGACTGCTGGCAAAGGAGCTAAGGTTGCCTGGTGGGTGTTGGGGTATGTGACGTATCTCCTGGTACCTATCTACTGTTCGAAGGGCGTCATTGCAAGAGGAGTTGCTCGGCTACCGGATATAGTAACCGCAGGGTGGTGATCCTTTTCTACTGTACAAGTTTAAAAAGCGGAGAAACATCGGGAAGCGCCATTTCATTGGTCCAAACCAAATGTTCACTGGGTGACATCAGCGTAGCCGAGCTCCGTAAGGTAACCTCACGCCACCATTGGCGCTCCAGCCCCCTACCTACACAACTGACAACCTCTTGCTCAGACATATAGAAGCGTACAGACAGACGACATAATTTCTACCCAGCGACCTGCCCACCCAGCGGCAGCAATGTCTCCCACCATCTCAGCATAGGCGCCATCCCATAAGCACCATCCCCAGCATAACCGCCTTCACCCCCTCGCCCGGGCACCCGCCGCCGCCGCCGCCGCGTCCGCACCCCCCCTCACGCGCGCCCCGCCCCCTGCACGCCTCCTCCTTCCTCCCCGGCGCATGGCCGCTGGCGCCGTGCACGCGCATCGAAATGGGCTGTGCGCTCAGTCGCGCGTACGCCGCCGCCACGTCCCCCGCGCCGACGGGCCGCCCGGCCGCCCTCGTGCCGCTGCACCCCGTCCCGCCCTCCATCCACCACGCCGAGGCGCGCCTGCTCTCCCAGATCGCCACCACGCGCTACCAGAAGCGCGCCGTGCGCCTCCAGTCCGGCCATCTGCTCAACACCATCTCCGTCGGCGACCCGCGCCATCCGACCCTCGTCGTCGTGCATGGCTGGGGCGCGGGCGTTGGCTTCTTCGGACGCAATTTCGAGGGGCTGTCGCGCAACTTTCGCGTGCACTTTGTTGATTGGCTTGGGTTTGGCGCTAGTTCCCGCCCGACCCATCATTTGGGCTGCTCCCCGGCTGATGCGGAGAACTTCTTCATTGAGGCGCTGTCGGAATGGGTCGGCGAGATGGAGGAGCTGGAACGACGGGAGTGCTCTTTTGTAGACCCGAGTTGTGGCGTTTCGAAACGTCCGTCCTTTGCTCCCTTTCATCTCTGCGGCCATTCAATGGGCGCCTTCCTTTCTGTAGCATTCTCGCTCCGGTACCCGGAGTTGGTGAAAAACCTGATCCTCGCCTCACCAGTGGGTCTGCCACGCGCGCCTGTGAACAAAATGCCCCCGCCGACAGCTCCGTTACGAAAGCGCGTGCTGTTCTCCGTGGTGTTTTCGCTATGGGAGCGCGGCTGGACACCGCAGATGCTGCTCCGAGTCATGGGGGAGCGTATGGGGCGTCGGGTATCGTCATGGATGATCACGCCGCGCTTTACAACGGACGTCGTTCCGACGCAAGAGGCCTTCGTGGAGTACTTCTATCAGATATCATGCGCGAGGCCTAGCGGGGAGTACTCTCTGTCTACAATTTTGGAAAGCGGCGCCTACGCGAGGCTGCCGCTTTGCGATCGCATGAGGGACGTGACGATGCCTGTTTCATTTATGTACGGCGATAAGGATTGGATGAGCTCTGATGCTGCTGAAAGTATCGTGAGGACGATGAAGGTGCCCACTGGTGTGCATGTTTTGAAAAATGCAGGGCATCATTTATATTGGGATAATGCCGACGATTTTAACCGACTGGTGAAAGATGCCTGTGATGCTGCGTAACAGCTGCGTTGGTGCGATGCTTTAACAGCTCTGGCGATGTGCGACAGATTTTGTGGGAAGTTTGTATAAAGAGTTACATGGGCTGTGCCCAGTGCCATTTGTATCAGTTTTAGGACTCGGACGGGCTGAGTTTCTGGCGGGATCGATTTTGCGCGAGGTGGATCTTCGTACTCAACAGCAACAGCAACAACAACAGTAACATCAACAATTACAATTACAAAAGCACAGGGTCCACCACCTTCGAATACAAACACAGCAGCAGCACGCGTAATGACAATGTCATCCATCCAACGTCATCCATCCTCTAGCATTCTCTTCACTTTCCTACAGCCAAATGGATATTTGAATGTCCGATCCGCTCACTCCATTGCGCCCAACTGCAGACCCATCTAATTCAGGCCATGTAAGTTTCACGTGTAAGTTTCACCTACACCTTCACCATCGAACCGCACACAGCGGATACTGTGTATACGTGTACACGTGTGGAGTCCACTTCTGCATTTGATCACCTTCTGCAGTACTGTAGAGCGGTAAGCGTTACAGTTGATGTTTGATACTGTAAGGCAGAATATGTAAGCCATGCGGGATTGCAGATGTTAAAAATAAATTATTTATCGTTAATTCCTTGTCCTTGCGAAGTACTGTATTCCACTGTAAGAATTCTGTAAGGAATATATCGGCAACCTTATTTGATACTCCCCTGGGCGTCGAAGAGGCATTCGTGGAAAATGACGATCGTCTGCAATTTGCAATTTCTTCAACCTTGGACCCGTAGCTTCCTTTGAAAGAATCAGTTTGCGACAGGGAAGCGCCCTGTCGCGCCTGCTACTCTACTTGTCGAAAGAGCACGCGCAAGGGCGCATGGGAGGCCACGACAGTAGTCCCTCACCGTGTATACCACATTGAATAAACGGCCTGTAGGTGCAAAGCCCAGCTTCCAAAGCCTACCTTCAGCGGCTGCGGTAAAGGCCCATCGGCTAATTAAATCGATCGATTGTTCAAATACACACCACAACCCGAAAATCTTCTCTACGCATAGGCGCACATTTATCAATCTACCGTAGATACAAGCACACTTCTCCCATCTGCTCATCTACACATTTACCAACAAAACCTTTTACACTATGCCGCCCAGAAAGAGTGGCAGGCGAAGGGTCGAAACTCCCTTTGCTCTGGCCGAAAAGAAAAAAGCGAAAATATCAAACGCCGAAGAGAGCGAAGCCTTCTGGAGCCACGAGGCCTTCGCGGAAGATGACGACGACGAAAGCTTCGACGAGAATGAACTATCTGACAAAGGAGAGGTGCGCAATATTTCAACAATCACCCCTCCTTCCGTTACACCAGCACATGAACTATCTACTTACCAAAAACGTACACAAATTCACTTCCTATCTATCCTTTTCTCGACCCCAGGACATCATCGACTCCGATTTCGACGAGCCTGAAGACCACCCCGCAGAAGATGCAGGAGACATGGCTGAGAAGCAAATGCGCGCAGAAGAGCGGCGCAAGACGCGCAAAACCCGCATGGGCAAGTACGTCGACCCTGCGCTAAAGACAAAACGCGGCGCATCCAACGCCCCGCCATCCGACGCACCCGCCCGCACAGAAAAGCCACCGAGGGCGGACGTTGATCTCAACGTGGACCGCACTTCACTACGCAAGAGCACCAAGGTGGCGTCGGCCATTGCAGCAAAGGAGCGTGAAAAACGCCAGCTGAACGACGAGCAGAAGAGGCGCCGCAAGGCGCTTCGAAATGCCAACAAGCCTGAGGTGCGCATGCCCACGCAGAAGGAGCTGCTGGAGGAGGCCGCCGAGACGGAGGTGGCCAATCGGGAGAGTCTCAAGGACCTGCTGCGGCTTGAGGAGGAGAAGAAGCGGCTGCCGCCGATGAAGAAAGCGGCGGAGGGAGAGTGTGTGTCCGTTCGTTCTCGCGACGGCAAGCAGACTGTTTCTTTCACGTCGAAGGATGCCGATGCGCGTAAGGTGATGTTTCCGCACATGTACTCCACGTAAACTAGATCATTGAGGCCTGTGGAACGTGCAGCTTCGCCCGTTCAGTTCATCAGTGTGAAGAAAAACGCTGGTCAATTGCTGTGTCTAGCTATCCGTAGAGGCGGTAGTCAGTTGTTTCATCATCTTCATCGCATCTTGAAAAATAGGTGTCAAAGTAGAGCTCGATTGCGCGAGGGTACAGGTCGTTCCTGATAAGCTCGCCAAGGTGGGCGGTATCCCGCGTGTCTCTAGAGATCCAATCGAAAAAGCGTGAGGGACAGAGGGCGGCACGACGGGTTTTGGTGGCGGTGACATCGGCGTCGTCATCGGTCCAGGAAATGTCGTGAACGTGGACCACTCTTCCCTTGAGGTCGGATTGGGTGTACGACTTGGTGAGGCATTGATCTGTAAAGTATCTGTTGGTGGAAAACGTAAACGTGATTTCAAAATCGTGAGGATGCCTTGCGGGGGTCTTCTGTGATACTTTAATATCAATTAGATGGCGCAGGATTCTGCTGTCGCGGTCTGTGATGAGTAGACTGAAGGCTGGATGGTTCACGAGGGCCTTCAACCAAAAATCGGGTATTGCTGATACAACGTCCGTGCGCCGCTCGTAAAGGGCGCTTCTTTTTTCGTTCTCTTTGCTGCGGTCGACTTTTTGACGAAAGAAGCCAGAGTGCTCCTTCGCCACCTGACCGAGTTCTTCTTGAATGTCGAGTAGAGCGGCGGTGCAGTCCTCAATATGAGCCATAGTGCACGTCCAGGATGGGGTTGAAAAAAGCGGTGGTGCGGGAGCAGATCGGATTCGAGATGGGTTCAGTTAATGCGGCTGACGTTTGTGGGGCAGTTGCGGGGGCTATGGATTGAGAAATTGGAGCGGTACTGACGAGACGGGTGGGGGGAAGGTTGGGGCGAACAAGTACATATGAGGGGGAGCGAAGGATGAAAGAGGGCGCCGATGAGGCGTTGGGCATCATTGTCACGTCCGGTTTGGGTCATGCGTGGCTGAGGGTGGAGAAAAATATTATTGGTATAGACGCCGAAAATTGGACAAGATACATGTACGTCACGGAAGGATGACATGATGCATATTGTAACGTGTTCTAGAACACAATTTAGAACGATTCAGAAGCAACTGAGTGGAGCTCGTCACGGGCTGACTTTAGACAGCTGGCAGAAGGCGAGCGGCGCAATGGTGGAAGCTCTCGTCGCGCCGCGTCGAGTGTGTGCAATGTCTAATACTCCATACCCTCGAAGGTACGTTAAATGAGCAGTACGAGGCCCCATGCTGTTGCTCCCCTTGAATCAAGGGCCTTGATACCCGTATCGCATGTTAGCGCGACGAGTGTAACCTTTACATATCTCCAACGGAGATTCTCCAGTCCGCCACCACCACGGTGGGGCGTGATGCCGTTTGTGATAATATACAATACAGCAATACGATCGGTCCCGTCCGTTGCACCACAGGTCGCATCCGTGGCGCCACAACCTCACGAACCCGCATTGCCCGACTTGCAAAACCAGCAGGTTCAATCATCGCACCTCCCAATCGCCTCCACAACATCCTCAAGCACAATGGCCCAGTGCGTCCAGTGCATCCCGCCTTGCGCAAACACAGCAAACGGCTCGCGCAGCGGACCGTCAGCGCTAAGTTCCAGCGTACTGCCGTCAATAAACGTGCCCTGTGCAAAAACAACCGCATCGCCATACCCCTCCGTCACGCCCTTCGTCGGCTCCACATACGCCCCAACGGGCCCATTCCGCTGCACCGCGCGGCAAAACTCCAGCACCTTCCACTCCGCCCCCAGCCGCACGGCCTGCACAAACCCAACCTGCCCGCGTGGGGGGTTGGTACGATACCCCAGCCGGTTCATCACGTCGGAGAGCAGCAGCCCGCCCTTGCACGCCTCGCCGACCATCTGAGGCGCGAGAAACAGCCCCTGGAACAGCGTGCGGTTCATGCCCAACGTGGCGCCGCCGCCGATTCCCGGCGCCCCGAGTCGTCGGCGCGCCTTTTCGACCAGCTCCGCGCGTCCGGCTACGTAGGCGCCGCTGGGCGCTATGCCGCCGCCGAGGTTTTTGATGAGAGAGCCTGCCATGACGTCGGCGCCGATTGACGGGTGCACGGGTTCTACCTGTTCGATAAACTCGCCATAGCAGTTGTCGACGAAGCAGACGCAGGCGGGATTTGCGGCGCGTACCAGCGCGATGATGCGCTTGATGTCGGCGAGGGAGAGGGCGTTTCGCCACGAGTAGCCGAAGGAGCGCTGGATGAAGGCCATGCGGGTGTTTGGACGGATGGCGGCAGGGATGGCGTCAAAGTCGACGGTTCCATCCGACAGGAGCGGCAGTTCGCGGAAGGTGACGCCAAAGTCCATCAGAGAACCCGAGTCGTGCATGGTCTCCCGCGTGCCAATGACCTCCTCCAACGTATCGTACACCGCACCTGCAATGCTCACCAGCTCATCACCGGGTCGCAGCAACCCGAAGAGCACGGCAGCTATGGCATGCGTCCCGGAGAGAAACTGCACTCGGACAAGGGCGCCCTCGCATCCAAACAGACGACTGTACACGGCATCTAGCGTCTCGCGACCCAGATCGCCGTGGCCGTAGCCGTCCACGCCCGCGAAATGGTGCGGGCCGAGGCGTTCGGTCTGCATTGCGCGCAGGACTGCGCGGAGATTCCGGCGTGTGGCCACGTCGACGCGCGCGAATGCCGGCTGTAGAGAGTCGATGGAGGTCTGTACGAGGGCGCAGGCGTCCTCTGCGGAGAGCC
>JAUBNZ010001713.1:0-10635 GCA_032355485.1 Bonnemaisonia californica | reverse complement strand
GCCTCGCGAAAACCGCCCCCGTCGCCCCCGTCGCCCCCCTCCACTTCCACCTCCACCTCCACCTCCACCTCCACCTCCACCTCCACCTCGAAGCGCTGCCGCATGTCCCTCGACAACCGCTCGGCCGAGTTCTCGCTGGACGACTCCGATGCCGACGCAACCTCCACCCACAGCGACCCGGAGCAGCCCCAGCATACCGTCGACTGGGACGCCTGGACGCTTACCGGAAAGCCCATGACCGTGCCGGCCATTCCCTTTCCGCCTGTGCAGGTTTTTCTCCCCGGCGAGCTCAAACAGCTTCACTTGTTTGAGGCCCGCTATCTTGCTCTTTTCGAAGCTGTAGTTGTCAACTATGATAAGAAATGTGCACACGTTCTTATTGACACCAATAGACATGCCATGGCTGCCTTCGGCACTATCATTTCCATAAAGTCATGGAGGAGGCTGGATGTCGGAGTGTCCATTGACGTCGAGGGCATAGGCCGTTTTAAGGCTGCCAAGCTAAAGTCCAGCTCTCCGTTCATTCGAGGCGACTTTGAAAGTGTGCACGACATGCAAATAGAAAGCCCGCATGACATACAAAAGGCAAAGAGCTTGGAAGCCTCATTTTGGACCGCCTTCCGCAAGGTCATATCCCTCTCCGTCAAGCTAAACGAGAGCCCTATCCGGAAGAAGATTGACATCGCCTCTCAGACCATTAGCGCTATTGATGCAAAAGACGCCACCCCGAAGGCAGTTGGTCAAAGCATAAGCAGCGACAACCAGCTCTTCCTGCTTTCACCCGAGGCTAAAATTCAGCTCTTCGAGCAGAAACTCAAACAATCAGCTGCACGCGCCGCCAACCACCAAAAGTTGGACTTCTCTGCTCACGACCTCAGCGATGACATGCTTATCAGTAGAGTGCGCGCCCTTTCCTTTGCTGGCTGGGACTTTTTCCCCTCGCAGCCTGGCGCCCGACAGAAGGCCATTGAACAAAGGAACACGCTTGTGCGCTTTGAACAAGTCGTACAATGTTTAGAACAGTTTTCTATGCAACTGGCCGCCAAGCTAGCACTTCAAGATGCATTCTCCTAATGAAATGGCCATCTTCAACATTTACTGAAAGAAACGCATTGTGCATCGCAACCATCGTACATAATTTACATAACTCCACGCCTTTACCCTCTGAACTAATCCACGTGCACAATGCGCTTTGTGTGTACAACACACTGTGTACAGCCTGCAGCCCTGAGGACGAGTAATGGCTAAACATAGCCCCGTCGATCTACTTTTTTTGTGCCCAGCTGAATTCTGTATCGGTCTTCTAGCAGCCCTAGGGGGTAGACCAGCAAGGTAGACCCTCGCGGTGATCACACACCTCCCCCGTCCTTCTATGGAATGCGCGTCATACCATTGTAGGGTTCAGAGATGGAGACTGTGACTTCTCTTGGGGGGGAAAGGGCGAAATACCTCCCTCCCTCGGGACACACAGTAGTTCTGCGCCACTTCTCACAGCATAAGTTTCAGAGCTGCAAGTTCTGAGTAAGAAGGGCATAAGAATCGCTCCCAGCCTTCTTACCTGCTATTGGCGCTGCTGCAGTTCAGACACCAGTCAGCGCTCCAGTCAAGTGAAGCTGTCTGAAGGCCTGCGCAGTCTAAACAGCACATACAGGTAGATGCCCAGTTACGGAGCACAATAGAGAGGATGACGGCAGCGGCGTGGTGCCCTCTAATGCCACAGCATGGAGGCACAGCATGGAGGCACAGCATGGAGGCACAGCATGGAGGCACAGCATGGAGCCGCAGCACGGAGCCGCAGCATGGAGGGTTTCAACTGGTGCGCTGGAAAGAGACGGACATCAATTTGTATGGAGCTTTGAGCCCTAACAGTTAGATTAGTTGTGTAAGTCCCTGACCTGTGGTAGGGACATAAGATATCTTGTTGCATTCCATCCCCAGACCTGCGGCACTAATTATGTTAAGTGGACTTAACATTACACTGCTGTAGTACAAAAAGGTACCTGAAGAGTACTGTAGCAGGAGTTTGACTCCTCTCGAAAAGGCCAGAATACATTGCTCCTGGACCGGCCTGCCTAATATGACTTTGCATGAAGTTTTTGTGGGGCCATGACGCTCGCAATCTCAGGTCGAAATATCTAGCAGAACAGTTTGTCGCATGGCTGCAGTCTTGATGTCATTCGCAGCAAAGAAGTCTTAGAAGCATAGATAAGCATTGCCCGCCTCATGTTTGCTCTCTACCCAGATGAGAGGCAGTGAAGCGGTAGCCTTTGCATTAAAAAACCTATCTGCAGTTACGGAGGGTTACACCATCCATCTCCCTTTTCACTTTCTAAACTATATCTAAATTGACCTGGTACTTCTGACGTGTTGTTGTTGCACGGAGTTCACGTTTGTCCAAGCACATTCGAACGACTTCTTTAACTAGGACAGCAACCGGGCCTCTCTGTGACGACTGATAGGATGTATCTTTTTCAATCGGTGGCTGGTATTCCTACCCCCAGCGATAGAGCTCTCGAATCACAAGCCAGATAATTTGACAGTACAATGGCCAGTCGAAGTTCACGGCACATTGGACCCACCCCCCGACATACACCCAATACACCCAATGTCAAGATTCTGTACAGACTTTTAGTTTCAGCGGTACAATTGCCAGTATACGCACTATTTTCCGCCCTTCCCGTTCTATTGCTGGACTATTGCAACTTTTTGTACAGAGCAGCACCCCAAACTACTTTCACTCCAATTCCGGGCCGCTTCTTTCAAAGGGCTGTCTACAAACGATATATACGAACAAGGGCCATTTCCGTGTCCCACAGTGCTAAGTGTTCAGCTCTTGTATGTATATATACGATCTTTGGCGGGCATTGGAAGAGCGGCCTAGTCTTGACAGAGTTCAACGTAGCTGCTCATCTACCGAAGAACAGCACGTATGGACGAAAGTTCAAATTGCAGCAACAGTTTAGACAACACCCACATCTCTCCTTCTCCCAGTGCGACAAGGAGTGAATAAACATCACATTTGGACAAACAGAAGCATCTCTCTTTTGGCAACCATGGGACCTTTCAAGATTCTCATCACTGGTAGTATCGGTGGCATCAGTGTTCTGGTGTCCTCGGTAATCATTCGAACTATTGTCAGACGCGGTCACCTAAACCGCAAACAATCTTGGCATGCTCGAGCCGTCGCTCTACCCACGGTTCATGGCTTCCAGCAGATTCCTGTAGCCGATGATGAAGTAATTGAGCTCCCCACGGACGAAACTCCACTCATGAAGGCTGTATACTCGCAGGCAACGTCTGATTTTGGCGAAGGCTCAGAGGTTGACACCGAACATTCCACTGATATACCTGAAGCAGTCCAAGAGTGCACACCGGAAGCCCCAAACCCTACCACCGACTGCGACTTCACTTCTCTTGTTGCAAAGCTTTCTTTGGAAACAGTCGACAAGCCTGACGGAGATGAGCTTATTCCCTCTGATGTGAAAGAAGCCGAATTTGTCGGAGTGAAAGAAGTTGAATCTGTCGCAGAGAACGAATTGGAGGAGATCAGGATCGGGATTAGCAATGTTAAGAGCTCTGGCATTTTGGAAGAGAGAGAATTTATTCCATACCGTGATGATCGATCTTCCGACATACTCTTGGAGGAAGAAACTGTCGAACCCTCAGATGTTACTGATGAGAGCAGTCAAGAGGTTTCTTCGGAGCCGCCCTCGTATTCAGACAAAGACAAGTCTACTCCCAAGACAAATCTGCAAGATGTAGAACCAGATGAAGTTGCAATTACAGAAGTAACAAGGCCATTGGAAACTATCTTTCTTAATACTACGGATGTTACCGAAGTGGCAACAACTAAGACGCAGCCCGTAGTTGCTCTTCCTGGACCAGTGCTTCCACTACCAGAGCCTGTTGTACTCATACCGATACGTGAAAGCTCTAACCCTGAAAAGACCACCGCTGTTTCAGATGTCTCCACTGGATCCGAAAGCACTGGGTCTGATTCTGCTGAGGAGCCGCAGGTGGAGGAGGATGTGATAAGTTCCAATATCCCAATTCCAAAGCGAATTGAAATCCGAGAGGAATCTGATAAGGTTATTCCGGGCCCAACAGCTACAACACCAACTTCAGTTCTTGTCAAATCCGTTTCGCTTGCAAGCCCACTTCATACACTTCTGGATACTGCTGACAAAAACGAACCACGGCAATTCTCAGGTCCTTCTGAGCCTAGCCCTATTGAAAATTCCTCATTTCGTCGGTCAAAGACAATGAAGCGGCTTTCTCAGTTGAATCTCTTCCCTGGTTCTAAATTGGGTAGGAAAGAAAGCTCAGAGAATTCGATCGAAACGCCTCAGACCCCGCCCCCTCGAAAGCGCCTTTCTCAGTTGAATCTCTTCCCTGTTTCTAAATTGGGTAGAAATGAAAGCTCAGAGAATTCGATCGAAACACCTCAGGCCCCACCCCCTCGAAAGCGCCTTTCTCAGTTGAATCTCTTCCCTATTTCAAAATTGGGTAGAAGGGAAAGCTCAGAGAACTCGACCGAATCGTCTCAGGACCCATCCCCTTCAAAACTCCGTCGACACCCGGATAGCAGGATTGCCATGTTTGGATCACGCAGGCACAGTGCTCCCGGACAGAGAATGCAGGCATCGACTTTGTTTCGACTATACAAAGTAGTCAAGCGTCCGTTTGGTATTGAGCGTAAAAACAAGACATGATGATTTTATATGGATCCGCATCGCTGATAACGGAAACTAAAGAAAATCCCGCTTGTATGTCGAATCTGCTGTTGTTAAAGGGGGGCTTTATGCAGGGCTGCATTATTTGATTCTGCTTACTACATGCCTGCTCTTCGATTTCTAAGGGGTAGTTATCGAGTTTCTGAGGAAGAGGGAAAGGGAAGGTTGTGCTATGAGTATGGACTAGATTACTTCCTTGTCTCAATGGACTTCAGGTTATACCGGCAGCTCCAGGCACAAGGGATGGTGCGTGCACACTTCGCAAGGGTAAAGTGTGCGTTAAGTTACGATCTCTCTGTTATGTACTTTTTATAGAACATGGGTGGGAAGATATTGAATCCGATGCTGATTTTCTGTTAAATTTGGTTCCTATTTCTCTATCGATCATACTGCAATATCGTTGCTTCACTTCTCCTGAGTTAATTTCTTGCCCATTCTGCCATTCGCTGGGCCCCTACTGAGCTCAAACACTCATCAGATCAGGATGCTGCCAGACCTATGTTTCCAAGTTAATGATCAGTCCGTTCTCACCTCACGCCTGCTTACATTCCGCATCAACTTTTAACATATCGATGCGATTCGATTGAATAGCAGAGCAATCCAAGAGTTTTATTGTTGTTTTCATTGCTTTCACCATGTCTGGCGCATTGGCGTTTTCCCCAAGCACCTCAGCAGTAGTTACTGGCACATCCTCACTTCATGGACGCCCTTTAACCTCTCCAAGGGCCGCACGTGTAATTCCCGTGAAACAGGTTGGAACTCGCAGTAGAATTGCTCCAAGAATGGGCGTACCCGAAGTCATAGAGGCTGTCACGCGTCGCGGTCTTTTAAACAACATGATAACAGCCGGCTTCATCGGCCTTGGATTGTGGGTTTTTTTAACCCCTGCATCGAAGATGGCCCCGCCCACATCGGCTGCGAGCGAACTGGCCAGCCCCGCTGAGGCAAAGGTCACCTCCAAGATATTCATAGATGTTTCTATTGGCGGTACCCCGGAAGGAAGAATTGTTCTTGGTCTTTTCGGAGAAGATCTGCCGAAAACTGTGGAGAACTTTGAAAAGCTCTCCACGGGTGAGCTAGGCTTTGGGTACAAGGATAGCATCGGTATGGGCAATTAATTGCTATCTTCGTTTTTAAGGAACCCTTCATGCGGCGTACTAACTCATGACCCTCTTTTTGATTATTGTGTATTGGTGTATCTGTTTTTGCAGTGCATCGAAGCATCAAGAACTTTATGGCTCAGGGCGGAGATTTCACGGTAAGCAAAATTGCCCACATTCTCACTTTAGAATATGAAGAGTGTGGTGTTACAACGCTCTAGTCTTTCCCTCTAACACATCGTTGATTACACTCGACACTGCCACACTTGCGTACGCAGAAAGCAAACGGAACAGGTGGAAAGTCCATTTACGGTGGTCAATGTATGATACAACTGCATTCTTTGATTTAGGCCAGCCCGCAACGCCGAATGAGCTCTACCTTACTAACGATTTCTTCTTGTACTCACCCCGCATTTATCCTGTATGTACAGTTAAAGATGAGGGTTTCAAGTTTTCCCATTCTGTGCCAGGTGTAGTCAGTATGGCCAACTCTGGACCGGACACAAATGGTAAGCGCTTGTCAGTTAGTCTTTTGCCGACCTTGAAGCTACACCCAATGCCCTAACACCAGAGTCTCATTTATTCTGTTGTGCACACAGGCTCTCAATTTTTCATTACGTATGGTACGTTCGAAGCACTCATCCTGTACCATGAGTACACAAACTGGTTTATTTGCCTACTGTCTAATCATCGCATGGCTAACGGATTTATTTCCTTATGTGACGAAATGGTACGGTTTTTGTAGAGAAAACGCCATGGCTGGATGGAAAGCATGTATTATTCGGCAGGGTACTGGAGGGTATGGAAACACTTCGAAAGATAGAATCTAACAAGACTGGATCGCGGGACCGTCCCGTCGCTGAAGTCAAGTTCACCGACACTGGTATTTTAGAATAATCTGTAGTTCAATGTCTTCTGTATGACGAGACAAGAACTGAACGACACACAATTTCCGTGGAAGGAGATTACTAGTAATGCTTTGGTTACGGACTCTGCGCTGTGTACGGATTGCCTTCAATTGGGTTTGTGTGGCATAAATAAAGCCACTTTCAGAAAAGAGTTCCCAAGTTGCGATCCCTACACGCCAATTCGACACTGGACAACATGCATCTACATATACAAAGCTTAACCTGTCCAGGAAAGCAAACGTGCAAGGAGCCCAGTTTTCTTCAGAAATAACTCTAGGCTAGTATTCCTTAATCCAGCCACCATGCGTACAGAGCGTGATTCGAATACAAAACAGTCCAGCGTGATGTTGCAGAGTTGCAACAAGTCTAGTGTACTGAAGCGTAAGTCAGATGTCATAGCAACGAACATTGCTAACGACGAAGTTGTTCCATTCGCTGTTCCAATTCTGTATCAGCCTGAGAATTCAAATTCATGTTTGGCGTTCCATGGTGACCCGACACTCCCAACTTAGAACCCTGTTCCAAACCAAGCTCATCCATGACCTGGTTAATAACATCATCGGTCTGAGCCTCTTCATCGGCACCACCGAGCATATCACCCATAGCATCATCCATCATCTCCTGCGTCATCTCCATCTTTCCGCTTTCCATTTCGAACTGCATCATGACGTTCTGCATAGCGGGCAAGTTCATGGTCTGGTTCATTCTGCCCATAATTTTTACACAATTGCCCATTGCATTTGCCATGGCCTCGTTCGTGCGCATGCCGGTAAGCTGCATGGAGACGCTCTGCATTTGTGTCCTCATTTGGTACATGCGTGTGACATTAGCGCGAGTACGAACCAAATCCTTCGCGAGCATCCTTGCTGCTTCCACCTGACCTTCCTTTGCAGTTTTCTTGATCTGTACCTTGAGCTTCTTTTCCTGCCCCTCCATCTTGATTCTCTCCCGCTCCAGTTCTCTGCAGGCCTTATCAATTGACCTACAGCGGTGCAAAGAAGCAAAAATGCACCAGGATAATGCAGGCATGCGAGTTAGTATTACACCTACGTCTTTCTCACCTTCAAACATGCACTGCATGGAAATACCGGACAGCGTACCTTTGGTTCTTCTTGATTTGTTGCCCAAGCGTCTCCGGTGGCGGCGGTGGCGGTGGCGGCGGCGCAATAGGCTCGCTCTTTCCAAACAGCCAACTCATGATGCAAGTGGACCTTCGTTAAGGAGACAAGTGTGTAAAAGTGGGTGAAGAGAGCTCAGAAGAAGACTGAAGTGTGGAGCGTTGTTGAGTACAAATGTCGTCGATGAAGTAGTGAACACCTGTACAACTAATAGCGATGGCGTGCAGTGGCTTCCGCAGGAAGAAGCATAAACACTCTAGGAAATCGTACGGCGGCAGATACGCAGTGGTCAAGCACGAGAGTGTGCGTTGACGAAGTGGAGCGCTACTTGGGGTAGCGGTGTATTCGCGATGGAGGGACAAAGTGTTTGTTGCGGGGCAAGAGAAAAAGTACTCTGAAGAAGGAAGCAGTGATACAAGCGCTGGTGCCGCCCTTGTGTAGCATTGTTGTGCTCTTCTGTTTGATGTATCCAGCAATGCCACTGGATGACCCCATGGAGCTTGGGGCTCCTGTTGTAATTTTTTTAATAGGGAAACATTGCTGGCAGATTCACTGCAACACGATATACTACAGCAGTGCTTGTCAACTGGCTGTGAGTGCAAGTATCAGATATTAAATTAGAGGAATTACGCCGTAGCAATTTTAGGGTTTACGCATTCGAATTTCAGAAACAAATTTGATGAATGGCATTAAAGTACATATCATTTATCATTTTTGCATTAACCCAAAAGTGAAAATCAATTATGAAATCTATTTACGAAAATAATGTTTTTAGTTTTCACATGAGTATTAGTCCATGCCCTTCGGGTAGATCGCCTTTCTTCTTCGCATCAAGGTCGTTCTTGGCCTCTAGCATACAGGCAAGGAGATCATCAAGCTCTCCAATTTCCCCACCAGTTGCAGACCGCGCATGATCTGTGGCATCAGTCTTTGTAAAATCTTTGAGGAGCTTCTTGAAGCGGTCTAGCAAGTTATTACCGGAAACAGTATGCGCAAAGTGAGGATTCGCATTAGCCTTACTAGCTACAGACTTGAGTTTTCTGGCGACTTCATCGTGAACTGCGATATAAGCTTCTGCTGCCGCCACTTCCTGGGCGATGATCAAGTCCTCTGCCTGCGAGAACTTCGATTTCCTCCATGGATTCAAGGGCGGTAATTCTGTAGCGGCGGTTGGGGACGAGTGGCTTGTAGGTGTAGCATTATCTCTAACGAGATCGAGGACGTCTATTTCAATTTTTCCCATCTCAATTCTGTTTCTATCGGAGATGGGGTCCCGTGCGAAAGTTGGAATGGGTTTCGCTCCAGCAGTATTCCTGAAATGACTTCACAAATAGGCCATATTTCAGACTCATTAGAGAATTTACGCGATAGCGAATATCGTTAAAATCCCACTACATTTATGACGCATACCAAAGATTTTGACCATTACGATATTCTCTATTTTTGCATTTACGCAAATGGAATTGATATCAATTTATGAGTATTACCCTTGCAGGCATAAACCAGCAGTAAAACTCTTATCCCATGCATGCCCGACGTACTCAGCCTTCCGACAGAAGCTATTGCGACATGAGGAAGACCGACTATGGCGTTGGGGCTTCCCGTCATCGTCTATCCAAAGCTCGAAACCTGTTCCGCCTCTCCCTCCACTCTGACATATCCCTTTGCAGCTACGTCTTCTACGGCGATTGCGTTATGCGCGGTCTGACTCCCAATTGCGCCAGCAGAGAACTCCTTCTATATCTTCGTATTCCTTTAATCTGAATATCTATAGTGACGAGTCCTGCTTCACCAACTTCAGGTTCTTGCGTAGCGAAATACCGCGCATTTCAGAAATAATAGGCTGGAAAGCGGGTAGGGCGAAGCCAAACTGCTATAGATGCAGTCCTATACAAGCAACGTGCATCGTGCTCCGTAGACTCTCCAGTCCCTGTAGATGGGTGGATATCGAGCAGAGTATGGGTATGCATTCCTCCAGTATGAGTGAGGTTTTTTGGGAGGTTATGGAGAAGCTTTATAAGGACATATCCTCTTTGATAACTATCTTTAGGTCAAATCTAATGGCAGAACGTGCTGCCTCTTATGCACAAGCCATGATGGAAGAAGGGGCGCCTCTATCAAACTGTGTAGGATTTATCGACTGAAAAAAATACAGATGTCAAGGCCGGGGGGTCGCTCGGTGTTGCAGAGGAACACTTATTCAGGACATAAGAGGTTTCAATGTCTCATCTACCCGAGAATTACGTTGCCGGGTGCCCTCATATTACAAATGTATGGATCAGGAGCTGGAAGAAGACATGAAACAACTCTCTACATATTGGTAGATATGGAAAAACTCATGCAACAAAGCCTGCTTATCGAAGATACTCAGCACTGCATCTACGGAGACGATGCGTACATGATGCGCCCATGGCTACAAGTCGCATTTACACGTCTATCAGCGAATGCAGCGCAGTTAGAGTACAATAAGCAGATGAGTAGCGTCCGAGAGGCTGTCGAATGGAGTTATCGGGAGGTTAAGGAATCTTGGACTTCAAAGGACTTCAAAAAGAAGGTGAAAGTAAGGCAAGCGCCAATTGCGAAGCTATACATTTGCGATGCACTCCTCAGGAACTTCAAGACGTTCATGGGGCACGGAGGGCAAGTAGCAGCTCGGTTTGGCGTCGCACTCCCCTCTCTCTCGCGATACCTGCAGCTCGGCTGATTGCAGAACAGGGAGCGAAGCTCCACAAAAAGAGGGGGGTCCGGGGGGAACCCGGCGTGAGGAGTCCACGAG
>JAUBNZ010001712.1:0-10640 GCA_032355485.1 Bonnemaisonia californica | reverse complement strand
GATGAGGGCTTTGAGCGGCTGTTGGTTTTCCTTGCGGGAGGCCATTGCGGATGGGGATTGGCAGGCGCTCGGGGCGCGGTGGACATGAAGGGGCGGGGTGGGAATGGGTGCGGATGGCTCGACGGGATGGAGATACGCCACGTCAGAGACCAGTTCTGCAGCGAGGCATGAATGTTAACGGCAGCGACGGTGGACGATGTGGGCGAGGCGGTCGGGCGAGGCGGTCGGGCGAGGCGCCCAAGTACTGCAGATATGGCCTGGCCTACCCTTTGGTGCATGTGCAGCAAGTGGCGAGGCAGGGGCGAGGCAGGGGCGAGGCAGGGGCGTCACAGCGCTCATGTGCGTCTCCCGCTTTGTACAGCTCATGGCACGTGTAGTATGATATACCGTGCTACAGTACTACAGTACTGTTGGATGAAACAAGTGATCCCAGTCTGAATGTTACTTTACACGGTGCACCGAATGCTTTTCCTTAAATTCCATTCTTTAAAAAAATAATTCCAAACATTCCGCAATCCACTGAAACATTTCCAAAACATTTTCAATTCCCCGCAATTCCTCGCAATTCTTCACAGACCCTTCGGTCCCAACAGGAGGTCCTTTTTACCCACCATGATGACGCAACCAGGTAGCCTTCCACACGCAGCCCGCCAATTGCACTTTCGCCCTGCCTAAATTCCCTACCTCAATTCCTGCACCCCAGCTCTTTCTCTCTATCCCTGACAAGTCCACTGATCCCATTCTCACCGACCTTCACTTCGCCTCGTAGAAAAATGGCAGAGGGGATCGAAGCACCGAACGGCAACAATAATGACCCCCAAGAGGTCAAGGAGGAGCAGACAGCCGTAGCCACGGAAGTCGATGTGCTGGAGGAGGATGACGATTTTGAAGAGTTTGATGATGCCGGTATGTCATAAATCCACTTCCCTATCTTCCTGCTTAACCGTGCTCTCCTAGGCATCCTGTTTCTGACGTCGCGTTTTCATTTGCCTTCCTGCTTTATCGCCGTGTAGCATGGGATGACAACAACAGACAAGGGGAGGACAACGTCGAATGGGAGGACAATTGGGACGATGAGGTAGAGGGCGAGGACGATTTTGTCAAAAAGCTGCGAGCCGAGCTTGAAGCGACAAGGTCCAAGTAGTCCTTCTGTCTCATGCATCAGCCCAACAATCCCCCTCTCCCCTTTTCCACCTCTCCATCGCCCATATCCAACATCATCTACAACGCCAGTACCGTCGTAAGATTCAAAAATGCAGTACCTGTTTACTCTGTAAAAAAGACATAACTACCTCAACTTACTGCCCGATTTTCGCCTGAGCCTTGATAGACGATTCAATCGTACCATACTCATACGTTGCATACTCCTCGCCATACGTCACAACTGCCGGCGCGCTAGAAAGCATCTTCGCTGCAACCTTGCGCACATCATCCTCAGTCGTCTCTTCAATCTTCTTAATCAGTTCAGCCGGGCCAACATACCTACCTGACGACAGTATCTGTCGTCCGACATCCTCGCACACAACCCCTCTGCTTTCCAGGTTCATCACCAGGCTGCTCTTCGTCATCGCCTTGGCACGCTCCAACTCCCCGCCGCCCAGCGCGCCGGCGAGCTTCCCGATCTGCGCGCCAACCACTTCTACAAGGTTATTCAAGTGCGCCGCGTCGTCGCAGCTCGCGTGGATTCCAAACAACCCCGCGTCGGCATAGCAGTGGTTGAAGGCCATGGCGGATGATACCCACCCGTGCTTGTTTAGAATCTCCGAGTATAGTCTTGTATACATTCCTTTGCCCGGCCCGCCCGAGCTGAATGAGCCGCCACCACCGAGCAGAGTGTGCAGGACGCACGCCGCCACAAGGTCGTCATCCTGCCACGAAACGCCCTTGAAGCCAATGGCCACATGCCCAGCTCCGTCCCCAGACATCTTCACCGCTCCGCCAGTGTATCGAGCTGCTTCGGTTGACGCGGCGGCAGAGCCATTGAGACCTCCCAACGCGGATTCAGCTGCTTGAACTAGTGCGTCATGATCCACATTGCTTGCAGACAGGACAACGCGTTCTGGTGTGAAGTTTTCTGAGACGAATTCTCCAACCATGTACGGCGTCATTTGAGCGAGCTTCCGTTCCTCGGAGACCAGCGGTAGACCTGTAGATATATTCAACATAAGGACGCAAAGGAAATGTTAGTACACATGTTGAATGGGCAACTTTTCAAGGGATGTTCATTGTTCAAGATGTTGGTGGGTCCCGCATACGCCGACGCATAGATCTGAGTGAGATATTCACACAGAGGCATACGGGTATAAGCAACTGGAACGTCATCGCTGACCTCGATACCGAAAACCGATAAAGAAGAAAGATTGCTCTTCGAGGTGCAACTATCACATAGAGAGGTTGAGAGGATAATTTCCCGAAAGGAAACATCAGCTGCTCTTGTATACTCTCGCACCTCGATTTCTAAAGAAGCGACGCTTCGATAAAACCCCTTCGCTATATAGACAAGCTGCAACGTACCAAGAGTATTTCCATGGAAGGCAGCCCCATGAATGGCTTCAGTGACAACACCGGCAGCATCATCAGAAAACTGCTTCAGCTCGTTCTTCATCACATCAGTCTGGAGTTTAATTTCAGCCATAGCATTGTCCCATGCCGGGGATCCCTCCTCGCTCGTCGCAGCAGCTGGAAGGACAGCCGTCTCTGCAGAAATACCCACCATTTCCGGAAGCTTCTCGCGGAGGCCTTCGGCAGTGTAAGCGATGGTCTCGCGCGCAGCCGATGCGGCAAAAACGGCTCCTGTGCGCTCCATGTCCCTGATCATGCGGTACCTCGATCGCAGTGCAGACCCCTTGTAGGCAAGATGCTCGAGCAGATGCGAAACGCCGGCAGTATATGGCGTCTCGTGACGAGAACCAGTTCCTACGAAAAGACCGACTGCAGAGACTGGACCGCCCATATCCTGCGACGCAACTCTAACGCCGTTGGGAAGAGTGGTTGTCTCGACTGGCCCCGCTGTCGGTGGAGCTATTTCCTTTGGGTCCGGGACGCCCGGGAACTTTTCAGTCATGTTAGTCTCTTGGTCGAACATGCCATGCGCAAGCTTCCACATCATTGGGGCTTCATTTGAGGAAAATGTCCTGCTCTCAACTGCAGAAGCACCCTACTCGAATAAATAGGGCAATAGAGCGGCAGAATTGATCAGAAAACGACAGTTGATCAGTGGAGTAGTTGATGACGGTGCAGATCGCGGTGATAAGATGACAAGCAATTCAATTAGTAACAAAGGAATGCGACATGGGAGCGCGGAAAAGATAGAAGGAAGTTGGGACGTACCGTGCGGCGCGCCACGCGCGGGATCGCACGCAAAGTGGATTGCATGGTGTCAGCTGGGGTCAGTGAACACTACCGACGAAATCGGGTTGCAGAAGCTGGATACTTCAAGCACGGATCGCGGAAGCTTCACCGCGTGCGATCCGCCGTAACAATTTCTACCAAGCAATAGACGATGATGCAGATACTAGGAGGGAGGTAGTTCTATATGCGGTGGCTGCAAGACTGGTGAAAGCGAGGATGTGGCGGTGATTGCGGTGTGCCTCATTGCGAGTGGACATAAACTTTATCTACACAGCGGTGATGCCATGGCCAGTAGCCAATGTGAGGCATGAAAACGCGAAAATGGGCACAAGGAACCACGTGGCCACGATACATGAAATTCCATAATAAATACTTAACATCTCGCGTTATATCATAATTCTTTCTTTTATTAATTAATTGATCAATTAATAGCACTCTGCGCAAGCCAATACCAAACGGCCTTTCTGGTTACTCTCTCTATAGCAGCTCTCCAGTGTGCCCAGCTTTCCGGGTGCACCGGTTGCGAATCCATCGGCAAAACATCTTCACCATGTTGAAAAAGCACAACCTCAACATAGGAAGTACCCCTGATATCCCTCGGTATGCTGTGGATCTTGCTTCCATAATGTTGCGAAACCTTGAAATCAAATGCAATGAGCCAACGAAATCCCCTTGCTTGACCTCTATGTACAATACTGCATAGCTACATACACCTATCAGTTGCCTACCTTACAAAATAGGCCGAGACAAAGCTCCTTCAGCCTCCATTTTCAAGTTGCGTCTTCTGCATTTCCTTCACAACTCATTCTACCTGGAGGAAGATACTCGCAAACCAGCAAACAATCCACCGGAGAATGCTGCGCTGAACGGCATCTTATATACAAGAATCTCGACAAGACCGTCCCAAGTGGACTTGTTGAACTTGGGTGCAACATCTCGACTCATCTTTCTCCAGTCCATCGTGAGCCACTCGCGATATGCCATGTACTGCAAAATCACCACCTCAGTCCCGACCAGGAACAACACGGCTTTCCCCACCTTCCGCATAGAATACCCAGCCGCGAAGCCAAGCACCCCGCCAAAAGACATCTGCTCCCCGATCGACCTAACTACCGATCCGCCATCCTTGATCGCTTCGTTGGAAATAGGCGGTGCTTCCTCTCCCTGCGCGAATTCCGCCACTGTCGCCGCCGCAGGTGCTGCGAGAGTTACCCGCACGGTGTTGGAGAGGTTGTTCGCTGCCGGTAGTGCTCGTGACTTCTGGCGCTTCATCATGGCTCCGAACACGGCGCCCGCGCGGACGATCATTGCACTGCGTTCTGCCATCTCGGCGGTGGAATGCAGACGGCCCTGGGCAAGAGTCAACCGGACATTCAAGCCTAGGCTTGTGTTGTGAAAGCAGCGTGATCCACGGTGCTGAAGCTGCTTGCGAGTCGTCGGTGGGAGCAGGGATGGCTCGCCGGGCTTGCAACACGGAAGTGGGCAGGGCTTTCGCAATCCTGTTCGCTGTATACAGTAGCGGTATTCAGAGTAAACAGCAGGGGAATGGAACATGGACTATGCGAAAAGTGGTGGGTAATCTGCGCCAATAGCATCGCGATATGCTACCAGTCAGAACAGTATTTTGTATATGATTGGCCAGTTTCTGCATTCTGTACTCTCCAGTTGTACACGTGTATAAATGGACACAGTGTACGGGTTTTTACGGGAGCAACAGTAAAAATCACAAAATTCTAAAATATAACCGAAAACGCACCGTTTCTGGGATCGCTTCTGCGTCTAATTCATGGGCCATGGGAGTGGGAGTCCTGGCAGGTACAATTAAATACATTACAAAATTCATTTCCAAAATTTAAAAATTAGTACAGAAGTGTACATGTAATTACAGCAGTGCATTTTTGATCTGTGCACTGTGTTTTGAGATGACGTCATCGATCTTCAGCGTGATGATTCAAGAAGACCCCCCATTAATTCGTAAGCACATTCGCGAAGGAGCGATTGAGCGATCCCATTCCAAGAAACCCAATCTCCACATCAACACATCTCAAGGCCCCTCAAGGTACCAAGGGCCCCACTAGTATGAGGAAGAAGTAGGGTCACTAGACACCCCTAACCATACAAACATCAAACTTTTTTGATAATCAAACAGAGTCGGTATGGATCAAACCTTCATTCCAATATTATTCAACGTTTCATGTTTCGCTGCGGCTTGGGAGCATTTAACATGCCTTCCAGTGTTGCACCGCTTTTTGCAGTCAGTCCCATAGTAATTCTCGGCGAATTTGTGTGACCCGATACTTAGGGTGACATCAACAGAAACCTACCAGACCATTACCGTGCAGTATGCCATGCATGCAGTTCTCATTAGAGACGGAAACACTGATGCGAGTCATACTTCATCGGCCATATCTTTGCCCTGTACAGGCCCGAGCGTGTCATGGGCAAAGTCCCGCAGTTGTTCAAGTCTGTCTTCGTCAGAAGCAAGCGGCCGTTCCTTCTCAGATGCTCCACTAATGCCCCAGAGCACATTCTTGATACCGATTGCAATTTCCAGGAAAGCGATCACAATTGCTGCATCAGCCAGCTGCCGAAGAGCATTGAAAGTCTCTGGGTCCAAAGACTCATGTATTCTGGACACGAGCAATACGACCACAACAAGCAATGGGAGAATGATTAAGTGCTCCGCGATTAGAAGCAAGATGTGAAGACGAGAAGCTCCTTGATCCTCCTCTGCTATGTGTTTCTGATCCTGTCCAACTATGACATTACCAACCTGCAATGGATACCTTTCCAAATTACGTTCCACGTGTTCAGATGTAGGAGGTAAATGTATATCCGCATCGAGTACTGCGGATGCGATATACTCCTGCAAATTATCACGCCCTTGTGCCCTTCTATACCATACTTTGATATCCCTGTGCTGATCTTCAATCCATCTCTTGGGCTCCCAAAGGTATCGAAGGCTAGCAATGTAACTCGGGCCATCATCCGCAGCATCTGACAACGCGATAGTAATCAAGACGATACCACTGACAGCCACAGCCCAACCGACCGCAAAGCCCATCACACCAAGTGACAGGGTGGTCTCGCCGTCTGTTGCTTGTAAGGCTTCGGCCGCGGTGACGGCAACGCCCGTCCACCACCATCGCAGGCGCCAGCCTACGAGGGCCATGGAGAGGGAAAAGGTGAGCAGGAAGGGGATGACCTCCCAGTATGAGCTGGATGCGCCCACGGAGGACACGGGCATCCAGCCTATGCGGCTCTTCGTGACGACGGCCAGCGTGAAGTAGAGGTCGACAAAAGTCTCTATCATGCCGGCTGCGAGCAGACAGGGCGCAACCCATTGCAAATGTTGTAGACGAAGCTGCAATGCTAGTCGGAGCTCGTTGTAGGAAAAAATCTCCGAGATGAGCACAGCGGCTATCTCCAAGGACTCCACGAAAAGGAGGATGTTCATCTTGCGAGTGGACAGGCGACAGGGGTCTGAGGATTCCATCGCGAGCACTCCCTGGATAGTGGCGAGGAAGACTGCGGATAATGCAAGGAAAGATGGCAGTGTAACGACAGCTGAAGCTAGGTCGTCAATGCCGCCGAGCGGCTTGCCCACTTCTGACATGCTGCGGGTTCTGGAGTTGATGCACGATGCTCAGGAAGACGAGCGTTTGGTTGGGAAGGACACAGGATTGGAAGTGACTTAGAGGGCGCTGAACGATACGATATCGCGTTGACAGATGCAGCATGGGCTGCATGTTTGTTCAGTCCGTGTGAAACATGATTGCCGGGTCCATTACGATGAAGTTGAGCTCTGGCAACAATGTACCCCTCATCGTTGTAGGTGTATTGTTGTCAAAAGGCTTTTGAATTTAATTTCAGGCTCACTTCACAACCCCATTCAATATTCGTAAAGTTGTGTGCCTGTCTAAAGTTAGAGTTACCTATATATAATGATTGTTTCATAGTAAAGGTCAAGAGTTAAGTTAGTATTAAGGAAACGTTTCAAGAATTGACCATCTCATCTAGACAATCTGATTCGGAACCAGTCGGCTCGAGCAATTTACTATGCAACGCGAATATGTAAGATACAAGTGGTTGAGATCGAAGATTGGATGTCCTACAATGCCCTTGCCCTCGTGGACGACGTGGTGGCCTTTTCGACTTTGCCGACAAGTTCCAAAGAAAGCCCACCCAAGTATACAATGCTTGCCTGTTCAGACTCAGCTCCCGGTACAATTACTCCCTCACCAGCCATGGAGCCGGCCGCCTGCATGAGGGCAGACTTCAAGTCACTTAGAGGAGCTGCTCCCCGTGCGGGTGTCACTGTACCATTATCTACTCCACCTCTTGGCAGGGAGGATCTTCCCGCAAGAACCCTACTCGTTATATCCCTTGCCAGCGAGTCACCTACTGGTAGAGCAGCCCCGCTAGTAGACCTTGGAGTTGCAGACGGACTTGCGAAGCGTGAGGTTCGCCTTGACCCAATTCTGGAGTTCATCACGGAAGCAGCTCGAGAATTTGTTCCTGACGGTGCTGTAGACCCAAACCGAGACCCCATGCTCGACATTGGCCGGCTACCGCCTGGTGTTGCCAACTTAGATCCTAACCGACTCCCAATCTTTGACGAAGTGGTGGAAAATGAACCGAATTCTTCTTGCTCCATTTGCCCATAGTCAATTGATCCTTTAACCTCAAAGTTACTTGAGTAGGATGAGAGCATGTCGCTCGGAGTTCTACTTGGAGGCCCTCGTCTTGTTCCTTCGCCCTGCTCCTTTCCTTCCGTCCTCCTCCATCTACCGCCTGCACCACCAAACCCACTAAATGCTGATGAGGTATCGCTATCCACTCTCCTCGAAAATATCCCTGATCCCGGCTCCTGCTCCAGGTCAACTCCTAATCCGAATGTTCTATTACTGTCAGCCTCGTGTTGCTCCTGTATTCCAAGGTTTGAATGTGGCGCTCGAGACATGTGCCCAAAGCTTGCACGGTACTGCCTAAGGAGTCCACTTCCAAAGTCATCTCCAGATGGAGGACCATCTTGGGGGTCAGGTTGGGTCCGCGGTCGGTAATCCGAGTGTCCATTCGAGAGCTGCCGAAGACCGCGTGACCAGCTGCCCCCTTCTCTTTCCCCGTAGCTTCGGAGTTCAACTGTGCCCTCAGCTTCCGGTGGTGGCGAGTTTGCCCGAGACGCTAGCCTAGACGCCATGCGAGAACCCACCCTGGAACCGAGTCGGGATACGCCTCTAGATGCGGCAGCACTCATGAACGGAGATGGCCGAACGGAAATTGATGGCTGCGCAGGGCTCCCAACCACAATCATTACCTCTGATAACCGCTGGCCTGATGTCACTGCGCTGTTAATTATGAAGGTACGGGTCCTCCACCCAGCGCTGCCGTCTGTTGGACTCGTTGCTCCATACACAGCCTTGTCCGATACAGGCACGAAGGGTTCAAAGTTCACAAATTTGCCAAGAATCTGAAGGCGAGGATTGATGCGTTGGGACCCCAACCCGGGCCCGCTTCGTGTATTCCACTTGGAGTCCTCGCTGACAAGGAATGCGGCACCGCTTGGAGACGCAAACATTAATACAATCCCAAATTCGGCAGATGCCGGCGATGCGACCGATCCTCCTTCTACATAGTAGTTGTAGGAAACTTTCAAGGAGCCTTCCTGGGAAGTCGTCATTGCGGAAGGGCGGTGCATGGGGAACATGACATTGGCAATAAACAAGCGCAGAACTGAGTAGGAACCAGATACCATTCTTGAGTCTGAGAATGCGAACTCAGTTTTGATAGACGCAGAACCGTTAAGCGCCTGATCATGAGAAAGGCTGAGAGATGCAGCCGTTGCATCCCCTGAGGCGACGTACGTCGTCATGAACGACGGTTGAATTTGTTGCCGCCCCATATCGAAATATCGCCGAGCATCTTTCACTACGCCATTGCGCATGGTGCGAGGACCCCATCCCGGATCAAATGAGGTTGAAAAGGGGAGCTCAGTAAGAACCGGGCGCTCCTTGAAGTATTGCGACACCGACTCTCGTCCGAATTTGCCACGAGGGCCGGTCCAGAAGCGCTCTTCCAGATCGCGGGGGTCAGAGTTCGGAGGGCATTTCTCTACCGTCCACGCAGGTGCAAAGATGGCTGCGGAAGTGCCACCTTGTTTGATAGCGCGCAGAGCTAGATGGGTATGAAAGCCTCCGCCGCCGTAAGTGTTGCGTCCGTGGATGTCAATGCCTGTGAAGACGTCTGTACGGCGCGTGGCAGCCTTGACAGCCGAGCGTACAGGAGCATTGCGATCCCAGTGGTAATTAGTGAAGATGGAGCCGGCGGCTTTGAAAAACTGTTCGTTCTCTGCGTTGAGCTCATTCTGCCATGCGAGCGAACCGTCTCGAGTAACAGAGTCGTACCAAATGACCTCTGAGACGGGGCCAACGATTTTTCGTGTTGCTCGCGTAAGGTCACCGACGAAGGCGGCAAGGTCCGAGGCGGCGACGGAACCGTTCGGGAGGGCGACCTCCACGTTGACGAGCCAGCCGTCGAAACCGTGGAACTTTGCAATGGAAGCGAGCTGGGAGGCTGTCTTTGCACGAGTCTTAAAACTTGCGAGGATTTTCTGAAGCTCCGCAAGGCCGGCGTCCCATTCGAAGATGAGGGTGCCGAGAACGAGAGATCCGTGGCGATGGGCTGCCTGTATGTAGCCGACGGGGGGGATGGTGACGCAGTGGTGGCTAAAGTAGACGAAAATGTCGACGTAGGCCCAGTGGTTGAAGCGCCACATATCGGTGTCCGGCGGGCAATCGTCGCCAACGACGCCGTTGGCGGAGGCTTCCCACAGCGGATAAGAACCGCGAAAATCATGGCAAAGGAGTAATCTCGGGGGCTGCAATCGTTTCAAAGACCCCGCAGCGCCACGGGCAGCAGAATGCGGGGCGGGAAGTCCCGAAGAAGCCGGGCCACTCTGACCGCGAATGTAGCGTTTCACGGCAGCATCAGACAGCGGGACGCGCGAGACGCATTTTGCGGCAATGCCTGTCGGTCTCCAACGAAACAGCTCATCGACAGACACAAGCGGATGGCCAAGGCCGATACGTCTGGGAAAGGCGCGTTTATTCTTATCGGCCTTCGGGTCACTAACGGCCCTATCAGTGGGAGTGGCGGCGGCGGCGGCGGCGTCGGCGGGGGCATTAGCGGCGGGGCGCGCGGTGGCACGCGGCGGACGGGCGGATAGCAGCGAGGAGGCGCGCGTGAAGGAGCTGGAGCCGCGGGAGAGGCGGCGGGGCAGCGAGGGGATG
>JAUBNZ010001711.1:0-10647 GCA_032355485.1 Bonnemaisonia californica | reverse complement strand
GATTTCAATCCCCGATTGGCCTGATGGCCCTGTTTGGGCTCGGCCCAGCGCTGCGCAATCCGGGTCCTCGCTCATCCCAACGTCCGAGGCGGCTTGAGATGGGGACGTAGGGTCGTCTGCTTTCCCCTTTCTGACCGAGAGGTCGTCCATTCTGGCCACGCGTCTGCCGTCCTTTTTAGACAACGGTGGTCGTTTTATTCGGGGGCGTTTCCGACGTGGGCCACTTTGCAGGACGACGCTAGTCGGATGCGGCGCCTCGAATGGTTGCGGTTCGATGCAGTTGAGGCGCAAGTGGGGGGCGCACAAATTCCCGCGTAGGTGGCCATGATGCCTGGGAGGCAAGGTGCAAGCATGCACCCTTCCGGGCATCCGTTCCCGACGATATGCCTTGCGACTTATACTATCTGAGTTGGCCATTTGATGCGGATGAAGTCCGTTACCTTGTGGTGTTGACTACAACGTATCGTGACCAACTTCCTCACCCGGACCCATGGCGGTTGCGCCTCATCTTTTTTTTCTGTTGCGCGCTCGGGATGTGAGGGATTATTCGAGTGAAAACTCCCGTTTGGAGCGCTCCGAACGCGCCGGGCCCTGGTGATGCCGCGGGCGTTTCAAAAAGGAGGCCCGAGATGAGCATCGGCATGGCGTTCGGATGGGTCTCTTTGTGGGCGGCCACAAAGTCGAAGCGCATCGGTTGGACCCAAGCACGCGAGGCACTTCTATTCCCGTTAAGACCCTTCTTTCTGGCCCGAGACGGAGCGCGGCTTCCCGATCTTGCTCCCGCCCGTGTTCACATACGGGTGTACGGTTTTGATGAATAGGGATAGCTCCCCACTGCAGAGCGCGACTTTTTGGGCGGTGGCCTTGACGGAGTGGGTCCAGCGAGTAAGGGCAACCCTGTTGCATACCACCTACGTGCATGGCCGGTTGAACTACGTGCAACCCCGCCTCATCCCGGTGATTAACTAACTCGGTGTCGAGCACGTAACGAAGGGTGGGCCGTATCCTGCTTCGCCGCTTAGCCGTTTGATCGGATTGCACGCACAGGTGGATTGGGCCGCCCATTCGAAGATCGTCCTCCCGGGACAGGCGGAGGACGACGTGGGGCTGTGGTTGCGGTTCCACCCGTTCCGTGAGGACATCGATTGGGGCAGCCGGCACCTGGGCATCTCGTTAGCGATGGGGTGCCCCGCGACGTCTTATTGCATCCGTCCAATCCCGCAAGGGAGTTCCTCACGTCCCAGCGTTTGGAAGACCCCGTCACGTTACAGAAGATCTTTGCCCTGTTGCAGGCCGCGGGGATGGCGGAGGCGGAGCCTGGAGCGGTACCGATGCTTGCCCAAGTCGCATGGCTGTGGCGCGAGAATATCCGGTTGCGCGAGCAACATGGCCTGGACATGCAAGTCCTCGCGGCTGCGTGGGAGGAGGTATCCGTGTATCAACGGATGGAACACGAACAGCAGAGGCGATTTGCGCAGCAAACTGTAGAACTATGTACACGAGTACGGGACGAGGTGGGCCTGTTGAAAAATCAAGTGGCTTGTACTCAAGACATCTTGTTGGCCTCCATTGCGGAGGTGACCGTGGGGTCCGGTCCCGAGTTGGTCTTCGCTGAGAGTTTCGGGGCTGCTCCAGCTCATGCCGAGATGGCTGAGTTCATTCCGCCTGCGGACCGGTTGCCCGATGTAAGTGAGGAGAGCTCGGGTACTGATGACCTCTGCGTTATGGTTGGAGAGAGTCTTCGTAAGAAAAACATGGGAGGCGAGAAGTTTTGAACCCTCAAGTCGATGTCGTGTCGGCCGAAGGTGTGCCGCCCCGTCGCAAGAGGTATCGTTCGTCGGTCGCCGCCCCAGCCGACTCGACTTCGCTCTCCTGTCCCTCCCGCCGAGTTGCTCGGGATCGCCTCGGCGCCGGTGCTAGAGGCGGGGGTACGAACGCGAAGCCAGCAGCGTCGCCGGGGGACAGGCCATGAATGACGTTCCTACGAACCTCGTGGTCGATGTGAAGGGGAAACCCGTTGAGGGGCCGGCCGGATGTCGGTGGTGGCGTAGTGATTCGGGTAGACGTGGGTCCCTTCGTGATAGAGTCGTAAGAACAGCCTTACTTGCCGTCTGAGCCCGTGACCCAGTATCTCCACTAGTATGGGCTTCGGCGCCTCACTGGCTGCGCGGGGTGCTTGTGGGTGCGGCCGTATAGCTGGTGCCTCCACTTTCACATGGATTGGTTTTCATCATAGTCCTGTAATAGAGGGGAAACCCGAATGTGTTCTCGCGAGTGGGGACGGGTGCGCCGCCTGGGGGTTGCGTGGTGCTGCCTGGTGCGGCGAAGGTCGTTCCTGGCGAGTCGTTTCGAGCGGCGGCATTCTGATGCGAGGCGCTTTGATCGGCACCAAGTGCGAGTCGCCGCGAGCGGGCGTGGGCCCCGGGAGCGGAACTGGCGATTATGGTGGCGCTGGACGTGGATGTTGCGTGGTGAGGCAGGGTGCCTCGGGGGCGCCACTTTGGAGTTGCCTCGAGCGGGCTCATGTGGATGTGAGGTGCTGTGATACGAACCCAGTTCGGATCCCCCCGGGTGGGCGCAGGCCCTGGAAGTGATTCCTGCACAATCGGTCCGCGATGTAGCTGGTGTAGGGGTCTCGCCCGGCGTGCCTTCCCCTCGTGGCGAGGTGCGGCGACTGTCTTTCCTGGTGAGTCACCGCAAGCGGCCGTGTTGCGTTGCAGAGGTGCCGGCGACTTTGGCTAAGCGGGCCCTCGCGGGAACGTGTAAGTGGTGCGTGGTGATGCCAGGTGCTTCGAGTTGCACTCTAGCGATTTTCCTCCAGCGGCCGCAAGCTGGTGCGAGGTGCTTTGGTAGGTACCAAGTTCGGGTCTCCCAGAGCGGGCGTGTGCTTTGGCCGTAATTCTGGCAAAATGGGGGCCTTGGAAGCTGGTACGGCGTGATGCCACGAGTTGCGTGAAGGTCGAGTCACCTCGAGCGGGTTCATGGCTTCGCTCCTGCCACAACCGGTTCGCGCAGTACCATCCAAGTGGTCCGGTGTTCCGGTCCGTCGCCACTGGGTACGGCTAAATGGCGTCAAGTGCGAGTAACCTCGGCCGGTTGAGTGCCTTGGCTGCGATGGGGAGAAAACGTGTCCTTGCCGTAATGCTGATTTGGTGCGGTCTGTTTGCCGTACTTCTTGGGCTCCGTCAGGTAATTGTCGCCAGTTCGAGTTGCCTCGAGCAGGCGCAGGCCCTGGAAGTGATTCCGGCACCACCGGTCCGCGATAGAACGGGTTCAGAGGTGGCGCCCGGCATTTTGGTGTCGCGCGTCGAGGCGGTGTCTTGCGGAGATCTGATCCCCGCAGGAATTCGTAAGTGCTGCGTGATGATGTGAGGTGATTCGAGTGGCACCACTTTCGAGTTGCCTTGAGCGGGTGTGTGGCTTTTTCCACGACTTGTAGGAAGCGGTTCCGTGCGGGAATTCTTACGGGTGCGGTCTGCGTGCGGTGCTGCTTGTGCTCGGTCCGGTAAGTGGCTCCAGTGCGAGTCTCCTTGAGGGGGCGAAGGCCTCCAAGTTGATTCTGGCACAACCGGTCCGTATTGTCACGTTTCTAGGTCAGACGTGCTGTGCCGTCGTTGCGAGGGGCGGAAAATGTTGTTCCTTGCGAGTCACCTCGAGCGGCTGTGTGGTTTGCAAGCTGGTGGGGAGGAAGCGGTGCCTCGCGGTAACGGTTAAGTGGTGCGGGCTGATTCAAGATGCTTCGAGGTGCACCAATTTCGAGTTGCCTCGAGAGGTTGCATGTCTTGGCCACCGTGCGTAAAAACCGGCCTCGCGTTAGCGAATTTGAATCGCGTTGGACGTTCCGTACCAGACGCATATGCACTCAAGTCGCGTAACACCTGGTTTTGCCCCACACCTGAAATCGTTTTCATGAGCAAAGCTCAAATAATGACGCCAGAACAGCCAAGTTCGCCCTGCAGTGTACCCAGGGTTCCTAGGTCTCGCCCCGCTGACAGTATGCTCGCGAATCACCCCGCTGTGACCCTGCTGGTCTTGCCACCTCAGAGTCACGCGGCGGAGATAGATCCCGACGTTTACCTCGGCGGGGGTCACCAGTTTCGTCATGGCACTGTCCCGAAGTTTTATCTGTTACGCAATCAGCCCCTTGAACGTCTCCATTTCGACTGGGCTCGTTTCGACGCCGTGGAAACACATGTCTCTGAACAGGACAGGACCATGAATGGCGGGTATCTGGCTTGGGACGCTCGTCGGAAGCACGCCCCCTGTCCTATTGAAATCCCTCGCGGGATGCCGTCCGATGTATACTACCTATGTTGGTCCGAAGAAAAGCGGTATGTCGGCCTGTTGGCGGGTTGGGCTACGCCACCTGTGGACAGTCTACCGCACGGTAATCCTCTGACCATCGGACCACACGGGATGTTCCTTGTCGAACGAGGGGCCGTGTGGCAGTAACACGAAGATCCGCCTAGCGGCGCCGGACTGGGGGACGTCGCCAGGCCGTGGTTCTTCCGTAGAAGGTATCTCAAGGAGGCCCGCGATGAATGCAGTCGGCGTATGGGGACGCGGGTCGTTGCCGCGGAGCATAACGTGGAAATGTACAAGATGGCTTCGACTTCCCGTGCAAAGCATTATCCCGTCTATGACCCCGAGTTTTGGCCGGAGACCGAACAATCGTTCCCCATCCTGCGGCCATCCGTTTTCACAAATGCATCATCGAAATTGATGCCGCAGGGGTGTGAGCCCATTCGTAGCCCAAACTTCTGTGCCTTTGCCTTTTCGGAGAGGGCGTTAGCTGCGGGGACGGTTGTCATTTACACGGCTTATCATCATCGACGCCTCCAGTACCTCAGCCGCAAGCTGATGTCGCACATCCAGCAGCTGGGAGCTGGGTATCTGGCGTATGGGGGGCCAAATTCGCTTCCCCAAATCGAGGCCCTATTGTAACAGCATTCCTGCATTAACTGGGACGAGAAGGTGAAGATCTTGTTGCCGGGTCAAACCGAAGATGAGTCGTGATTGTGGCTGCCGTATGATCCCGAGGCGGGGCAGTCGATGGGAACAGTCTTCTCCGGGGTGCCCATCTTGACACGGAGATCGCGAATAATGTGCTGTCGGATAATGAGAATCCCCAAGGGACCGACTTCGGAAGGGTAATTTGCCGGCCGTAGTTCCCCTGCGCGACGTCCTGAAGGCGCTCGCCGCGGGGCCCAGTACGGCCGAAGAAGATCCTCATGGGCCCTACGTTGCCTCCGTACAGCAGGAGTTGCTCGATCGTGTGACGGAGCTGACCGACGCGCGTTCCAAGATGGCCATGGCCGAAACCGTGACTACGGCTCTTCAGGGCGAGTTTGGCCGTAGTCGCACCGAGTTGGAGATGGCGCGAACCGCGGTTGCGGAGCTGGAATCCGGACAAGATGCGCTTCGGGAAGCTTGCGAGGCTGCCCTCCGGGTTCACGAGGAGCGGTATACGCGCTTCCGGCAGAGGGGTTACGCGGCGATGTCTCAGCTACTTGCGCAGAGCCGTGCGGTGTCGAGATCCGTCGAGGCTGCCCTCGAAACGTGGGGAGAGACGTCTTCCGACTCAGACGGCGGAGCTGGCGCTTCTGGGTCCGCTATGTCCGGGGCCAAGGTTGGTGGTGAGACAACTAATTGGTCGGGGCCCCGGCCAAGGGTCGGCTGTAAGAGGTGTCGTCTGGCCTACTGCTTGCGCAGTTTAATGGTGCCTAGTCATTTCGTCTTCGTAACATCCCATAATGAGACTTGTCCAAAAATAAAAGATGTTACTGTTGCTCTCGCCGTCTTGCGTCCTTGTGCACGCGCTCTCCGTGGGGGATCGACCGGAGGGTGCCGTTAGACAGTGAAGATGAGCCGCCGATTCGCCATCCGTTTTGCAACGTTCCGTCGGAGGCGGGCTACAAGGGGCGCCGATAGGGCGTCTTCGGGTTCCCATGTGTCATCTGTTGGTGCAAACCCGTACCATCGGGCGCGGAAAATAGGGGAGCCCTCGTTTTCTACCGATTCCTCGAGCAATCGGTCTATGAAGAACTCTTTTTCGTCTTTGGTAGCCGGATTTTGGGTCTCGCGACAAGAAATGGGAGTATCGGCGGTCGGTGTCGGCTCCTGAGGGCCTCCCCTGTCCGGGGGTTCATTGGTGCCCCGCAGAACGGGGATCTGGGAGAGCAGGGGGTGGGGCTTTGTGGAAGCCGGGGAATATTCTGTCGGGGGTAAGTCTTCCAACTCGTGGGCTTCCCCTTCTACGGGTGTTGCCGCCGGGGGTGCTGCCAGCGGCAGGCGTGGTCTCATAGGCGCTGGCCATATGCGGTCTGAGCCGATGCGTTCCGGCACCTCGTCAACGACGACGTCGAACGTATGGCAGTGGCAACCGATGACCGGAAAGGGGCCCACCACTGAGAAATCGAGCTTGGTCCGAGTACAACGTGAGTCGAGATTAGATTCCTCTTCCCCTTGCGCCACTCCCCGGACGATATCCTCGAGATATACGAGGTCGCCCAATTTGATGTTCCAGTTGGCAGGACAGACGTTTTTGTCAGAATCCGGTTTGAATCGCTCCTGTGCTCGCGCCAGGGAGTGGGACGCTTTCGCGTATGTCTTCTGTGATTTCGAAAAGAAATCAGAGCGCACGAACGGGGAGCTAGGGACGAGGTCGACAGTCTCCGTGGTGATTTGGACCAGTATCGCGTGAGGGTGAGCTTGAAAGGGGACGTATTGGTTGAGCGGTGCACACACCAGTTGTACGCGAAGGCGAGCGTGTCAAGGTACTCGTCCCATGACTTCTGGTGATCGCTTACGTAGTGGCGTAGCATTATCAACAGCGTCCGGTTCATTCTTTCCAACTGACCATTTGTCTGCGGGTGGTACCCGGTGGTGAACAAGTTACGGACCCCTAGGATGCGACAGGTGTCCTGAAAAGTTTGGATTTAAATTGCGAACCATTATCCGACAGCAATGTCTCAGGTGGCCCTTAAATAAATACTCAGTGCGTACAGAACGCCTGCGCGACTACCACGGCTGTTATCCGAGAAAGCGCTACAAATCGGCACAGCTTGCTGTACCGATCCTCGATGACCAGTATGAAGCTTTTCTTTTTCGTGGTTGTCTCAAGGGGCCCAAGGATTTCAAAAGCCGCACTGTGCAGCGGTTGTTCCGCTGGGAATAGTTTGAGCGGGTTCGTGTGCTTCACCAAAGACATGGCGTTGCGTGCGCATGTTTCGCAATTGTGGACAGTGTTCTCCACATCCACCGTGAGGTGAGGCCAGTAGGCTTGTTTTGCAGAGTTTCATACATACGGCGTATCCTAGGGTGACCTGCGCGGGGCGAAGAGTGATTGTTTCGAAACAGACGAGGTCGCAGAGTGGTAGGGACGACGACCTGGCTCAGGTTATCCTGCGGGGACGTACGGATGAGAATCCCTTGCGGGTTCACGCGAAAGCTGCCGCCCTTGCCCTGGGACACCAACGAGGTCTTTTCCTGGCAGAGGGAGACCAGGCGTTGCTCTGCAAGCCATTCTGCGGGAGTAATGGGCTCTTCCTCGGCGGTCGGGAACGGCAAGAGTGGGGAATTGTTCGCGTCTGCAGATGTGCGAGAGAACGACGGAGGAATGTCAGCCACGGGCCGTGCCGGCAACAGGAGGGCCGGGTGGAAAACACAGTCCCCCGTAACGGGGAGGGGTTGGTGTCCCGACTCGAAGGAGTTATAGGAGCCGTCCGTATCGTCCCAGCGTTCGATCGTATAACAGGGGATGGCATCGTCCAATGGGATGGTGTCCGCCCCTTTGGTATCCATGCGCCAGAGTGCGTCCGCTACGTAGTCCTTGCGACCCAGGCGGAACTGGATTTCGAAGTCAAATTCGGACTAGCGGAGCCGCCACCGCGCGAGCCGACCTTCGGCCGATGTTAGGTTGAGGATCCACCGGAGCGCGACGTGGTCAGACCGGACCGTAAATGTCGCCCGTTCAAGGTAGGGCTTTAATAACAGGATCGACCATACTACCACGAGGCATTCTTTTCCGTTGTAGAGTAGTTGAGTTCCGCGGTAACCAGTGTCCTACTCCAGTACCCGATGGGGAGGTGCAGTTGTTTGTCCTCCTCTTGCTGCTGGAGCAAGACGCAGCCAATCTGGCCGAAGGATGCGTCGGTGTCTAGGATATATAGGTAACCATCACGCGGAAGCGCCAGGACCGGAGGGGGGGGGAAACGAGCCGTGTCTTCAATGTATCAAAGGCGAAGGTCTGCTCGGAAGAAGCCGGGGTAGGTTGTCACCTTGTTCCTTGCAGAGTAGGGCCGTGAGCGGGCTGCGATAAACGCAAACCGCTCAACGAACCGGCGATACGCGTTGCACGAGCCGAGGAACTCGCGAAGCTGCGTCTTGGTACGTGGGTACTTCGATTGTCGGACTGCTTCCGCGTGTTGGATGCCGGGACCGCGAGCTTGCCCGGCCGGATCACGTGGCCCAGGTAGTTGAAGAACTCTGTTTTTGAAAAGTTCCAGGACACTCCTGCAGCGGCTAACGAGCTAAGGATCGTTTGCACGTGCTCGATGTGCTGTTCTTCCGTTGTCAAGAAGATGATTAATTTGGGACCAGAAAAGTCAACAGACTGTGGAGGTCCGGAGAGGGTTCGTAGCTGGGAAAAAGGAGAAGGAAGGGGTCCCGGAGAGATCCCTCGTGGCGCGGTAGCGGTGGTAGAGGTAGGGAAAGAGGGATCTGGGAAGTGGAACAGGAGGAAGTGGGAATGACGCGAGTACTCGCGTAGCTCACAATAGTGAATGCACGGGGGGGCCGTGATACAGATGCCAGGAGTTCTTCGTAGAGAACCCGTGTAATGGCACAAACCCTAGAAGCCGGTAGGCTGACAAATGCACTTGCGCGGTAGCAAGCGGTAATGGGAACGAACATGCGGGCGCGAATTGGCGCGAAGCACAACACTATTCATCAGACTTTAGGTCCCTGGTTTACCTCCAAGGTCGTATGCCTCTTTACTGATCGTCGGTCGGGTTTCCCCGACTGTAGTTAAGGGTGTGCCAAGCACTTACTGTAATGGTGCCTAATGCATGCCAGTACTGTAAGTGTATAGCTAGTGTATCAGTAAAGTATAGTGTATCTACGTCTATCGTCAAGTGTACCTAACATACAGCACGGGTGTACTTTGCTAAAGGGGTGCCACGTGTGAGGACGACTACCCCGGAAGGGTGCACTTGTTCGTTCGGGCTTCCGGGCTTGGAACAGACTCAAAAAGTCCTCCATACCCCCCAACTAAGCTCGAAGCTCTTGCGAAAAGCTCAGCCACAGACAACACAAGATGTCCCACAACAGCGAAAACGCTCCTTCTACAACCAACCCTCCGGAGCACAAATCGGCGGCAGCCTGGGGCTCGGTGCAAGCCTAAGGTACCGATTCGGGGAGGCGGCGGGAACTTTGCGACTTTTCAAATCACAACTGTCTAGTTAGACGCTGCCAAAATTTCAGCAACCAGACTGTTAAGACGGGTTTGGGCCTTGGTTCCGACCGTCTCGCTGTGTAGGCCGGAGTCCTCTTCGGCGTAAGCCGTCTCATGCCGAACTCGTCGAGGATGGGGCGGTGTTGTTCTTGTGGGTGGCGGTTTTGCAGCCGGGGAAGATCTGCCAAACAACCGCTAGGATTTCCGGTCGATTTTACTGTCCGTTTCCAAAAGGAATAGGAAAAGCCCATGGCGGTGAGTGGGCCACGTCGCGTAAATATACGGGGTGTGTTTCCGCAACGGAGCTTTGGCGGGAAGTGCCCACGGCGTACGACCACACTAAAACAATTTCGGGGGAAATTTTAGCGTTTGCCTTTTTCTGTCCCGGACGGGGTGACTGGGGGTCTGAGGGGAAAGGACGTGACACAAGGCAACCATTCACCTAGGTACTCCTTTCTCGGACAAGGCGGCAGCCTGGGATTTGCGCACCGTTAAGGTATTCGGGGAGTCGGTGAGGACGTTTTGTGACCTTTTCAATCACAACTGTCTAGTTAGACGCTGCTAAAATTTCCGCAACCAGACGGTTAAGGACGGGGTCGGGGGAGCGTTACCGACCGTCGCGCTGTGGAATCCGGGGCTACCGCATGGAGTGTTGGAACTTCTGTGTTACCCGTTCACGCCATCCCCCAGCCGCGGGCGGTTGGTGACTCAGCGATGCGTGGCGTGACGGCGGGCCTACGACAGGGGGATGCAGAAGAGTCGGTGGGCGCGAGACGATGAAAGGAGGCGGATGCCTTGGGGGGAGCCGTGGTGGCGAAGATCCTCCGGCGGGTTGGAAGGTGACCGTCATTCGCGTAAATCCGTTTAAGAACGTCTAGGTGGACCCTGGTTGATTTTTCCGTAGGATGCCGCATCGTTTCGACGACTAGCTGTCGCACCTAGTTGGCTAAAGAGACCCGACGTCTGCCTTGTCGCCGGTTGGCGGTTTTACGGAAACGAGCCACGAGAGGGCCCGGGAGGTTGGATTGTGGTTCCCAGGTGTCCTCCCCCGGGGGATAGCCGTACCAGCGTATCCTAAAGATCGGGCGCCCCCGTCATCTTGCGCTTCGGTGACTATTTTGTCGATGACAAACTCCCCCGATGGGAGTTGTATCGCTGTCCGTTCGACGGGCCACGGGGCGGGATCCGCAGGG
>JAUBNZ010001710.1:0-10650 GCA_032355485.1 Bonnemaisonia californica | reverse complement strand
CCCTCCCACCACCCTGCCTTACCCACTGTAGCAAACCTGGAACAGTGGTTGCTTGACAAGGGCACCACCTTGCCCTGTTGCCCGCGACACCGCCTGCGTACCGTTCCCCAAGGAGGAGCGGTACGACAGCTCCCTGTGGCGTTTTAAACGAATCCCCGCCCACGAACACTGCTGTTCGTGGCTTGGAAGACCCATCTCAACCTACTTTTCCTCGGCAGGAAGACTACGAGATATAGTGGCCAGAGCTAAAACCCTGGTTCTTCCCATCGCCGACTCACAGACGAGAGACCTCCCGCATACCCTCACCCCCAGAACTTCCCAGCCCTGAAAGCGAAGGAAGTACAACATCTACCGCCCACCCCTACCGGCTAATAGGGAAACTAGTATCCGGAGTGGTGTCCAGCCACTTTCTGTAAATACTAAAAGATCCCTGCTTCGTTCTCTGAGTAACGCAACAAGATTAAGCGCGCCTTTCTGGAGCCGGCGGGGCGCAGAGCTCATAATTACCCACCAAACGCGAGCGCAGCCCCAATCTGCAAGAAGAGAGCCTCCCCAACGAAAGATACACGTTACAGTTCCTGAGATCCCGGGGCACATAGTACTGTCAGCAACGATGCCTGAGCTCACATGCCATACAGCACTGTCGACAACGCAACCCCCACAACTCTCAGCACTCTCAGAAAAGGTATTGACAGCCCACATAGGGCTCCCAAGGAGGCACGTATCCGCTCACAAGTCAAAGTCTCCGACCAGACCCGAGATACACATAACTTGGAAGTGGCCCACTGGCAAATATGAGACTGAAAAATCCGGCTAAGACACGCAGAACCAAGGGCCAGCCCGAGAAATCCAAGGAAAAAATGGCCTGCCCCGGACAGTGCTACAGAACCACCCGAACAGAGCCATTAACCCGTAAGGAAACGCCACACTGTACAAACCAAGGGTTAGTATTCGCCTACTGCGTGCAATGTCCGGGCCCAGACCCCAGAGAGCTCATCACCATATCAAACAGCCCACCAGCATTCATATGCACCCGGTGCAAAACCTCCTTTACAGGTGATACGCTACAAAGAATAGAAACGATCGCGAAGGAGATTGATACCACAACCCTAGGTTTCCAACTACAGAGTGTAAAGATGCCTCCACAGCAATTAGACGAAGAAGCCCACCAACTGGACTGAGCAACTCCCACGGCGAGTACACGAAAAAGATCCAACGACGACAGTACCGCTGACCCAAGGGGCACTAGAGACCCCCACAACGAACCACCTACTCCGTGTCACGATATAGATAAGCCGATCCAAGAGGACACCCTCCAAAGCTTCGCACGATCCCTCCGGGACGAACTGTTGAAAGAAATCAAGAAACAGCGCACCAAACATAACTCCTGCAACAGAATGGACTAAATGCAATTGGAGAATAAGACCAGGCTTGAAGAATTCGAAACTAGGGCCAACAGAAGACTCGAAGCAATGGAAGAAAAGGCAGAAAATCGGAACAATCTCCTAGAAAACGTCATATCGGAATTATCCACCTCTATGGCGCATCGTGACGAGAATCTTCTGAAGATTATTGAGAAGCTAAATGGAAACAACAATCGAGGGCATGGGAATCCTGAGCCCACCCCACCGCAACTGGCAGAAGCCCCACTAACCCCGGGAACAATGAAACAGTTTCCCCCATGTTCCCGGAAACCACCGGTCCCCCTGGACACCCCATACTATATAGCGACTCAAGCTTGCAACAAAAAATGTATCTAGAAGCAGCACGCCGCACGCCAATCCCGGGTTACACGCAAAAGGAGGCCACAGCAACTCTGGAACTCAAAGAAATATGGAACAACAAATCTAACGGCATATGGAAGGAGGTCCAATCATCTATTGTGTCAACCTACTTCTATTGTGGGCGTACAGGATCGATCGGCGCAGTCTGCCGAAAAATAATTGAAGGCCCACTGCGAGGAAACTTTAGAGCAATGAGAAGAATAGCTTACCACTCCGCAAAGTGATCGATGTTACCCACGAAACGCAGGACGAAGAAGAGCTGATTAAGACCATGATGCAGTACAATGGCTGCTCATAACCCGAATGCCCGCGGAAGGGCGCTCCGGAAGTGTTCATCCCAGAACAACTTCTCTATCCACTGCCTCCAGTCTCCCACCTTCCGGAGCCGTGGAAATCCTGCACATACGAGTGTCATTGACATAGCTGCGATCGACACTTGAGACTAGCTACAGCCAACGACACTCTGTGGCCCATGGGCAGGGCCCAGTAATGGCTAGTTAGCTAATCCTTAAATACTAGAAGTTCACCCCTATACTTACAGTAAAGTAACTAAACTAAAATGTGCCTACTGTACCGACTGGTGGCTGGCTACGCACCTGTAAAATTGCTTACAGTGGAGCTCAGGCCACCACCCTTAGGCTACCCCGTGAGGGGTAGCCAATGGGTGGCGGGGAAGCGGCGAGCGTCCGCCGGCCGTACTATAATGAGCAGCTCCCAACATGGCAGCTGCTCATAGGCAGTTGTGGCAGCTGAGGTGCTGCAGGGGGCTGGTCCGGCAGCACTGTACTCGGGGCACCGGGGTGCCCCTGTGGGTACAGTTTACGACTGCCGCCTGACCCTGCGAGTACACGTGTGCCCGCTGGGGCACACGTGGACTCGGGGTAATCCGGTCCTCCGAATTGATCCCCGAGCCGGATTGAATCCATAAATCTGGACACACGTGTACGAGGAGGGCACACGTGCGACGGATATAATTAATAGTGCGTGCTCCAAAATGTTGTGAATATTCACCAAACATTTGTAAATATTGGTGCGGCGGGTAACCCTGTAGTACCATGCCAGGATGGCGTGGTACCACATCGTGCCCGAAAAGCTCGACTCGCCAGAGAAGCAGAGACGGCAGTGAATCAACAACCGCTCAGTTCACTTTCAATTGCGATCAAAAAGCAAGAGCGGAGAAGAAAATCACGTGAGACGGAGAACCAGGTGACGGGCGAACGCCTACGGCCGTCCTCCTTCACTGCCCACATGTAATCAACAGGAGAACTATCCGTAAGCTGTATTACTCCAGCTTCCCTCCTCCCAACGGACTTGAAAAACATCATAGCCAAGGCCATACACAGGGCACCACGAAATAAGGCCCCAGGTATAGACGACGTGTATGCAGAAATGCTCCAGAAGTATGTGGCACTGTGGACCAACGTCCTATTCGAAACACTCGAAATGTGCTGCCGCTTTAGTATTACCCGAAGGTCATGGAAGGGGGAAATGTTGGTCCTTATCCACAAATTTGGGGATCACGCTGACCCAGTAAATCACCGACCAATAGCACTGCTGTCCCACGTCAGAAAGGCCATCGCCAAAGCAGCCGAGCAGCCTGTCCGACAAACCGCGGAACTACAACCCATACAGATGGGATTCCAAAGAGGCGTCAGAAGCCTCATGGCAGTGCACAGGTGGATAGCGCGATAAGAGAAGGTGATAAATGCATTGCCATACTGGAACTGAAGAGTGCGTACGATCTCGTCCCTCGGGATAGACTCATGGAACAATGTCGGTGAACACTGCCCGCGGGCACCACATCACTGATACAATACTTCCTACTGCCTATGGAAATTAGGACAGTAGGAGATCCGACCTCCTATACAGGTATGCAGCACATTGGAATGCCACAAGGAGGCCCGCTGAGCCCACTGCTGTTCAATCTATACATAGATAAACTCAATATATACTTAGATACACTCGCAGGAGACCTCCAGACTTGCCTCAACAGACTTCGCGGACGCCCACCCGGAAAGCTGTACGCTGATGACACCATATTGCACCTCAGCTCTCCGAGCGAGCTACAAGCAGGACTGACCATATGTGATGAGTAGGCGCGTCGGAACAATATGGTAAGGTCCCCAACAAAATGCTCCTCCTTGATACCAGCTTCCATAAACACCTCCAACGTACACTGATACTTGGGAGCGACGAGCTGCATATCGCAGACAGCGCGAAATACCTCGGCCTAAGACTCACTGCACACGGCCCCGTCCTAGATGGAATGGAGGAGAAGGTAAAAGCGGCGCTTAGGGAACTTTGGGCATTAATAACAGCAAGACACATCGGCCCGTAAACATCGGCAAAGGCAGCGAGGATGGTATACAACACATTCGTGCGCCCCCTCTATGGGTACGGGTGGCCATTCATCGACCCCACGGAGGACATACACAAAGAAGTAGAGAAGCTGGAAAGTCACTAGTTCAACACCCTGATGTTGAGATCTGGGACACTACGACCGCACCAGATAAGGAGAATCCGGGCGCTGTTCAACATGCCAACCCCGCAAGAACGTAGGAACACCTAACAGAGAAGTTCATCACAAACAAGAGAAAAGATGCAAAACGGACAACTGCTTAAGACGAAAGATCGCCCGAAAGTGTAATGCGACAACGACATGCTGCGACAACCCTACACTGCATACAGAGGAGAGGAGGAGGAAATGGCACGCGGCTGCAAACATAACTCGAAGATTCGTCATAATCCGTGGAACAAGAAACAGCCCCAGTGGATACAGATCATCCGCCCGTGACCCCCCAGCCACCGCATAAGGTACACTGCCACCTGCACTGCGGCTGCCGAAAGGCAACCCAGTACATAGGGCAGTGGCTATAAGATATCACCTGGGGACATTCCCCATACCCCCTCGAAACCCGTGGTGGCGCTACATTGTCAGAAGGGAAACTAAGTACGTAGGAGCCCTGACGAACCCAAAAGCAACACACGTGGATCTTTCTCAAGTAAAAAAGGCGATCGACCGGATCCTGCAATTAAACCAAGAGGCAGCTGGTACCAAAGATCTCCCCCAACACAAGCAACAGTGCAAATAAAACAACTCTACGAGGACGAAGGATAGAAGAGGAGAAAGGCAGAAGTAAGAACAAGTATGGGTAACCCCACATGGGTAACAGGTACCTCCTCGGGTCACCCTTAACTTCCTGTTTAAAAGCCCGGTCACGAATAAAGTCAAAAAAGTTACGAGAATCAAGACCAAATCGGGGCCTTTTTGGGCGCAATCCTTACTTTTTTGGGATATTCCTGGTTCACAAAATTTGCCTTGAAGGTATCAAAATGAGCACTTTCACACGTTTGGTAAATCCCATCTAACGGTCATCGCCGTCTCAACTACTAGCTGCGTTCGCCTGCGATTCCATTTGGTGGAGGCACAGATCTACGTGAAGACGGAAAGGCAGCACCAAGAGCATCTGAGGAGTTTGATGAGAGCATCTTTCCTTCTTATCAGTCCTCTATGGGCAAGGTGGAAGGAATTCCGCAACATTGTGACGTCTATTGTGCCATCGTGATGATGCATATGGGATTTTAGGAATTTTCATGCGGTGGGGTTGGTGCATATCTCGTAGATATCCCCAAAGTTAACATTTGGTCCAGCCAATTAAAACCGAACAGGGCTCATCTTTTTTTGGATTTCGGTCTTTGCGGTGGGGATGCTCTAAGGGTAACCGGAGGTTGATCCTGACTTTGCGCCCAGCGCTTGGCGTCACATTGAAGTGTCTCACACGTCCCTGGCTCATCGCCTTACAGGGTTCCACCGGAGTTTGTTCGCTCGCTCTCTGAAAATCGTTCGCTACTGGAATTACCTTTCCATTCCTCCAGCTGTTTTGATCTTGACTGTTTCGTTTGTCACCGAGATGGAGTTTTCGTAATAAGCTTTAAGCTTCTTTGGATTCTAGCTGTCACAGCAACCCACTATTTTGGCGATGCGGATTACAACCCACCAGAAAATCTCGATTCAAGCGCTGTTCTACCACCCTCCGGGCTGACCAAGCGGGGTCCCGGACTCCTCGAGTCCCTATGTACGGTATCCTTTTACATAACGTCCACCTCCTGCTATTATTCCTCAGGAAGTTTACCACAGCTACTGGAAAATCGCACAATGCATCTCCAACAGAAAAGGCTCTGGACCCCAGAACGAACTCAATCCCCTCATAAGTAAAGTTACCCTTCATGTGATGAAATATTATGCCACAGTTATTAATAGAAGAAAAACCCTTGAATACTAGTTTCCAAAGTAGCCTCCATATTCGCCATATCATCCAAAATAAAATAAAAAATCTCCCTCAGTATAAAGAGACAATAGAGTGCTTTGGGAAGGCCTAAAACGAGTTGCATTTGCAAGTTGGAGGTAATCCATAAGATTAAGGTACTTACATCTTCGTAATTGTCGAAGTTCTATTACCCTTTGGTGCCTTAAAAGAATCTAGATTTCCAGAACGTGTGGCATAGGGTTTCTTTTCCACTCCCGCCAAGAAGAAAATTGGAAATCTATTAGAAATCTATTGTGTACCTCTGCATATGATTGTTTCAATATAAAGCATCTAATAATTACAATTGAGATCCTGAAAACAGCTATTCACAAGTTTTGATTTACTGTTCATGCACAGTGCTGGTTCCAGAATCCCTTTTCGCTACTGTAGATTGCAAAAGTTACCTGAAAAATATGCTTCGGAGTGCTTACAACTGTATTCAACGCCTATAAATCGAGCTGAGACAGCATCATTCAGTGGGCATGATCACTTCTTGTATTTGATTTCCTGGAACGTTTTGTGCGAAGAGCAAACATGAACGGAACGAGCGAAGCCCAGGCGTATCTGTATTCTAATTCCTTCCTCAAGGGCATCGCTCCCAGCCAATTCGAGTTGGGAGCTGATACGACCTCTAAGGAAGAATGAGGCATTAATTGTTGGCCAAGGCCGTAAAGTACCTCCTGCGTTCTTACGAAACATCCACCACGATCCCAGAAGCTTTTTATCCTTTAGAGATATTGCACAGAAGTTCGATGTCCTGGAAACTGATTACAGCTAACGCATCAACGATGCTGGTAGCCGCTGCGGAAATTTAAATTCCTCTGAAGAATTGATGACATTGATTTTCGATGGATTGAACTCAAGTAGCAAAATGCTTGTAGCGAAATACAGCGAGTGTCATAGACGCACGAAGCACTTTTAACTGGTACAGTTCGGGAGAGCGGAACGGGGTTCCTTACGAGCACGAGTCGGCTTGGCCAAAGCATCTAAACCGACCTTACAGGCCTCCCGATTCAGTGAGATGCACTTGGTACAATCTCCCCCGGAGAGCGGCAAATATTCGGTACTCCAAAGCGCGAAACATTATTCTGCCCATGCACATCTTTTGGGGGAACCACTCGCAAATTTAATCAGAAACATAGGAAATTCCTAGTTCCTCTAACAACCCCATTGATCAAATCCTGGCTTTCGGTCAACGAGCGCAACGGTCTTGGAATAATCCTGCGAAGATTCCTTTTTGGATCAGGAATCTGCATAACGTTCCAGTGGGGAGTTTTGGAGCCAGCAACGGGTAGTTGCTCCAGCTCCAAGAGCTTGGAAACAGGTTGCTCCATTGACATGGTTGATATTTCATCAGTGCTACAAGCCGGGGCACATCACCGGAATGTATCCTCCGCCTTAAAGAAGATGGCTAAGTAGTTCTGAACTACGACAAATTTCGGATAATGAATAATCAATGGCGCCTCAGGAATCTTACCTCCGAGCCAATGTGGAAATATCCACATCTGTGGAAGAAGGACCAACATCATCCTATTCAGGGTCTCGGAGGCCCTCAGGGAAAACCAGATATCATTCTGATCAGCAGACAACCACGAACACTCTACGTCAAAATCCTAGCAAGGGGAGCTTCCCACTTGGGAAGGGACGATTTCGGAGCACCGGATCCGCCCGGAGCTTGGCAGCCCCGCTCCCGAACGAGGAGGTCTCAACCGCTAGGCCTGAATGATCTTGGACCACACATACAATTTTCTCTGCAAGAGGAAACCATAATAAGAAGTGCTTCCAGCATCTTGCTTTCTTGCCCCTGGAGAAGATTCTCCGAGCCCAATTATCCTAATCGGATCTTTGTGATAGTGCGAAGAAACTACAAATTATTCGACGAATTTAGTACAGATCTATATCGGCTTCGCCGAATCTTAAGTGTCCTAGAAACAGCTGCTGGTTCTAATTTCGTCCTTTAGTATGAACTCCCTCTAGGAATAGCATTCGAACGGTCCCAAGATCGCTATCTGATATATGCGATTATAACAATAATCCATTGGATATGCGCGGAGTTGTCCATTTGAAAGTCAGGCTTGGTAAAAGAAATGGCCTTGCTACAATTTTTTTTAGGTAACGAACTTGCTGCACCAATGATTCTACGAGCAGATTACTGCGATCGATTCGTAGAGGAGATAAACCCGCCATAGAAGCTCATAGAACTGGATGACGGAACCACAGTTCCATTAACGCGAAAGCAGATTCCGAATTATGGGATATGCTGCCTATGAAGCGTCCGTCAGAGGTTCGACCTCTTCCTTCATCTCAGGTCTACAATCAATCTGGCGGCCAGGTGTCACCTAACGTGAAGGCCGCCTAGCCCATTACTACTCCCCCAGAAGCAAAGGACTGGTTGACAGTCACTTCGCAGCGTCGTGGAATTGTAGGATTACAGGCCCACAAAAGGCTCTACGAGAAACAAAAGTTGCAATTCTAAAACGGCGTTGCGCAAGTTGAAACTTTGGTTCTATTCCAAATCCTTATAGGGAATTTTTCTAAGCACGCAAAGCGTGTCAGCAAGAAAAAGGTCGTGGCGACCGCCCTAACTCATTCCACTGCAGTCGAACAAAGCCATTTGTGCTTTGGAGACATTCTGAGAATAACCGAGGATCGCTGTGTGGACAAAAATCCACAGGATTCAGATCACACGTGCCCAAGGGACAGCTCCGTACAGCCCCCGGCTGAAAACATAATAAGGAAACCCCAGAAGAGAAACCGGAATCGGTAGAAGATTTTAACCTCGATCCCGTCGCGCTGCCGCTCCGCCGCCGACTCCGAAATTAGCTTCGAAACAAAGCTTCAATGTGAGAGGAACGCTCGGGGAGACCAAAACCACCTAGTACCACATCGAAGTCCTCCCGGGCACTCGCCCCATCGCCTAAACGCCCTACAGGGTATGACCGAAATCCTGCGAAGCGGAAGAGGGTGAATTCCGAAGGATGCAGGAGGCGAAAGTCATTGATTCTGCTCAATACGCGTGGGCCTCGCCCGTTGTGCTCGTTCCGAAATCAGATGGATAGTTACGCTTCTGCATCGATTTTATGAAGCTGAAATCAGTCACGGTACGTGATACCTACCCACGTCCTTGTTCTGACGAGTGCATCGATTCCCTTGGGGAAGCCATCGTCTTTAGAACAATTGATTATAACTTTGATTACTGGCAAATTCCTGTACTCTTAGGGGCCGCGATAAGACGAGTTTCGTCTGTCACTCTGGCCTGTAACGCTATTTGAGCATGTCATTTGGGCTAGCAAACGCACCCGAAACCTTTCAAAGGACACTAGAAAATGTCTTTTAAGGATTTAAGTAGCGTACATACATGGTATATTTGGACCATGTCATAATCTTTTCAAAAGACACGGAATCGCATTTTGTGCATGCCGAACGGATTTTATCGACCATGAAGAAGGCGGGGATTCCCTGCAACTCAAGAAGTGTGCGTTCATCACCGCTACGGGCCATCATCTAGGCCTTATCATCCGTCCAGGGAATTTTTCCATCCAAACTACACATATAGCGGAACTCAAAGAGGCTCGGCCTCCGAAACATCAAACTGAGCTCCGCTCCTTCCTCGGTCTATGTAATGTCTACAGAAGAGTCGTTTCGCACTACGACCACGTGACTGCGCCGTTTAGTACTTACAGAAAGCGCCTTGGCACCCTCCGGATACTATTGTCCCTAGTAGCCGGTAGCGGTGAGGGGGGAGAGCAAAGTATTTCCTGTCGCCTCTGGGCTGGGAAGTACTGAGGCTGCTACTCGTCGCTCTGGCTCGCCCACTTGGGTGAGTCAGGATGTTCGAGGAGGATTCCCACTCGACCACGACCGGCAACGTTCCTGGCTAAGGGGTCCGTGGAGCGCTGCTAGTGAGCCGGCCACCGACCTGCCTGTCCCTTAGGGGGATGGGTAGGTCGGCTAGGGTTTTCGTAAGTCACAGCCACGGATGTGGTCGTTCCGGGGACAAAAGGGGGTATTGGACGGATGAAAGCAAACGGAGCACCACGTGTAGTGCGTCAGGCGGATGGCGGTTTTGGGGGCGGTCGTAGGGCAGTGAGGACGGCGTTGAACCACGCTAGTGCTAACCGAACCGGCGCTTTCCTGCTAGAGGAAGGTAGTCGAGAGCGAGGAGAGGCATGTTGTTCCACAAGTTGAGTTGTAAGTTCAAAGGGGAGGTCTTCGCTGACTCTTTAGATGTAGGATAGTCCTTAGCTAAGCCCTAAATACTAAATACTAATCTACATCCCTTTGCTTACAGTTCTAAAACACTACATGATTTAGGTCAATAGTACTGCCTTATGGCTTATGCGGGGCGCCCGCGAGGGGTCGGCCAGCGGTGCTGTAATAGGCGCCGCCGATGATGGCGGTCGCTCATTGGCAGTCATAGCAGATGAGGTAGTGGGGGCTCAGATCCCGCTGCACTGGTCCTGGGGCACTAATGTGCCCCTTTGGACTCAGCACTGTAAGACACCCTGGCCCTACGTGCACAAGTGTGCCCAAAGGGGTACCCTTGGGCGCGGGGGAAT
>JAUBNZ010001709.1:0-10650 GCA_032355485.1 Bonnemaisonia californica | reverse complement strand
GGGTAGTTGTGATCAGCTGCAGGGGGAATCTTCTTCGGCATGGAACGGTCGATTATACTACTTTTGACCATTTTAGAAAATTCGTTCTTTGCGGTATCCTTGGCTTCCATGCGTTCTTCTTCTGTCCGTTAAAAGTTGTCGAATTTCTGGTATCCTGGGCAGGGTACCAAAACCTAACAAAGTGGGAACCAGACCAATCGGACCTGATGTTCTTGAATTCCGAAGACGGTACTTTTAAACAGCGTTTCTAGGTCGGGAGACCAATTGTTGTACGAAAAGTCCGTTCGGAATGTAGAAAGTTAGTAACCGCATGAGGGGGAGGGACGTTTCAAGGGAAATGGGGTAGTACGAGGATGAGACTAGTTCAATGGGCGCGCGAGCTGGGCCAGATGGTGATGGAATTCCGTAGCGGGAGCCGGTAGCTTATAGACTAGTTTTAGGGCCGAAGGGATGCTTGCCTTTTTTTCTTTTAGGTCGGCCGCGAGCAACTTGGTTATGTATGCTCGCGGCTTTCGCACCTCACTACTGCAAGCTAATTACTCTAATTCTATTATCTTCTACTTAATTCCTAATTCGGCGATACCGTATTCTGGAATACCCGCGCGAGCCACTCCGGGACAGGCGGTCCGAGGTGACAGTACGGTACGCCATGGAGGACTCGCAGCTTACCTTTCTGGAAAGGTTTCACACGTGGGCGCCGCCCAGTACGCCACTGTCGCCACATGTACGGGTTACCTGGTTGCCTTCCTTTGCTAACCGGTTAACGGAAGTGACGTACGAGATTGTATCACAGGTAGGTACGTTAACTAACCTTCAGATTTGTCGTTCAATAGAAAGCACTTTTGTAAGACAGGTCATGAAAAGTAGATACATGTTTCTTAAAACAGTCACGCCCAGTCTGATAATGACATAGATAAACATACTCAACCAAATAAGTTCTGCATGATGAGAAAATATACTTAGACTCCTTGCCGTCTTTGTACACGGCACATCGACTTTGGCTGCAAGCTGGAGTGACATTTCCATCAGACATATTTCGCTTACGGTTTGTGGGCGTAAGATGGGTCCCAACAACGCTCCCCATCCTAATGTCATCATCACCATTCTGTCTGTCGGACCATCGCTAGCGCATTGTCATCTTATCCAGATCGTTATATATGAGACCATCAACAACCTCAGAGTAGAACTGTTTAGGTTTCATCTTATCACCATATCCCTTCCCCCTGCAATATATTTTCCTAGCATCTGCGATGCATATGGCCAGCAAAGACGTGTTGACCCTCATGGACCATTCTTTAACCTCGAACTTCTTCCCCATGCCAAGATCATTTTGACGACAGCAATTGTGCATGTCAATTTGGGAACACGTATCGTAGTACTTCTCATACACTTGAGTAATATCTATAGAGATCTCCTCCTTTTGCATTACGCCGTTTCTGGTTCGCCATCGCTCACGGAATATAGGCGTCCTGGGATAGGTTGTTCATGCCGAGTTGATGAATTATCTTTGGTCGCCGTTGACTCACATAACCTTAATAAGCTCGGGACAATTTTCGGTCTTTCAAACCATGGTTACATGCTGACCCTTGCCAGGAAACTTTAGATGAGGCATTAACTTCTTTGGGTAGCGCGTGGTAAACGTTTTGACAACACCAGTGACCATTAGTCCCTTTTGGTAGAGGGAATTGGCTATTTCCACTGATTCGAAGAATGAGTCAGCACGTACAACCCGTTCTGACTCGCACCATGGCTCAACTAACATCAAGTTCACAGCCTTCCCATATAATGTTTGGTCCCTTAAATCTTGTGCGGTTATCGTCAGCAGTTACAACGTTCTCAATCCAGCACCGCCCAATCCGTAACACCAGGATATACTTTCATCAACACAAACTATTTCTGAATGTATGACATGCGAACTACGATGTTCGTTGATAGCCTCAATAAACTCTTGGACTAGTACCCAACGGTCACGGTCAGAATTATAGCGATGTGACGTAAACATGATGTTCTGATGCAGCCCCTCAAACGGCTTACGTCTCATGATCTTCCCGAAATTCTGCGGTGAAAGGTACTTGCTGGTCCGCCTTCCGTCCCAAAGAGAACTTCGGCGGCTGAACTCGCATCTTGTCATGAGTATGAGAATGGCAAAGTACTTAACAATCTCCGCTCTAGTTGTCAAATTTAAGCATTCTTCTTGCATATTATCATAAGTAGAGCTGACGATTGAAAAGAGATAGCTCTGAAGGAACATCCACATGAAGTAATACATGAAGGTCATAGCAGCAGGGATGTGACCGTGAGATACAATCTTGTCAATCGGACCAATTACCTTCCAGCGTCGTGGCTTGATGAATCTATTGATTTACAGCGTAACTTCCCCAATTGTCCAGTCCCGGCCGTGATAGAATATAAACGGCCCTTCGCCGGGCGTTACGTTATCCTCACCGTTCCTCGTACTCGGACTGGGTGCTCCTTCTTCCACCGTGACATTTGCATTCAACTAAAACGTTCTGCGCCTCAGAAGCCTCTGGTGCAACAGAATTGTCTTCTCTTTGGGAAGCGTGACTGTCAGGTGTTTAGTTGGCAATCAAATTTTCTACGCGCACCGTGAAAGTCTTCTCCTTTTCAGCGAGCTCCCAGTTGGCCTGGATAGAAGTCACCATGCGGTGATTGAAACTTTCCTTGATCACATTGATGACGATTCCACTAATAATTTTGGTCTTCCAGGCGGCTCCATATTTTGGTCGGCATTTGACATTAGATGTAATGAGCCTGGCACCAGTGTTGACTCTTTCACCAGTGATGGTGCTAGGATCAATAATGCTCGCCATTTTGGGATTTTGGGATGGAGCGAGACATAAAGTGGTTTTGTGCAAGAAAGTTTAGCTTAGTTTGGAGTAAACTCTGGCCTGCCAAGGTAGAGAACTCTGGTAGGATTCGGTAAAACTAAAGAAGTGTTTCCCTGTATTAACACTCAATCCGCAAGTCAACTGGCCTTTTCTGGTACAGTGCTGAGGAACGCTTCACCGCCGAAACATTCTCATTTGTATTGGAAAGGACGAAACTCAGCGGTTCCATGGTTTCATATACGCTGAGTCCAAAGGCAGTCTCGGATTTTAGAGAGCACAATTTGCTAAATAGATAGAGCAGCAATAAAAAGGATCATTTTGGCCCGAAGTTTACCTATAGAAATTAGAAGAAATCTAATCATTGCTGCACTGCCCCTCGTTCTCCATATCTTGGCCAACCAAACCTACGCCAGAAATTCTATTTCCCTCGCTGTGAAACCCCTTGTATCTGGTGCTGTACTCCTGACCAACGCAGCCTTTAAGTCTCCTTTATACTATACACTAGACTACTACATCTTCTGGTAGAGTGGTTCCCATTCTGCGCTTAGAATTTTAGTTTTTAACTCTATTCTTGATCTGTTTTTCAGTAGGAAAGTTATCTGGCAATTCACTGCAATTCAAAAACATATTTCGAAGCTTATCCACTGCTTTCGAAGGAGAAAGCTTGAACTCTGAATCCGATAACATCAAATCGATAGATTCCCTGTAAGCAGGGTCCATTCTTCGCCTCGTAATCTGTTGCTGACTTCTATCCGCACTGCTATTCTTCTGCCTTTGAAACATAGCACTGATAGCCTTCAAAATATCTGCTTCAAGCCTTATATCAAATCGTTCACCAAAAGCTTGAATAAGCTGCTGACGCATACCAGCTGCGCTCATTTTCTGCGACGTATTTTCCACACCAGCACCAAACCCTTTCTGCAGTTCATTTTGATAGCTTGCGAGGTTTTTAGATTTATCCACTTGCCTGCACTTCTCTCTTCTTTCCCAACTAACTGTCACATCAGCAATGACAGTGACCGTCACATCAATGCCTTGAACAATCACGTATTCTGTTACCGATGGTACATAAATGTCGTTCGATTGAATGAGTGATTGGCACAAACGGAGAGACCTTTCCAATAATTTCTGTTCTTGTGTTAAACGTTCTTCGTTACAATTTGAAACGTGCTGAGACAGCCTCACTTGTAAATGCATGGCTACTTTAGCACAAGAAATGCAACTCCCTTCCATTTCTGGTGAGGTTTCTTCATCACTTGTCTCTGCAGTCTCCTGTAGTCCTTCATGTAATGCAGAAGTGAAGAACTGTGACTTTTCCAGGACGAGCTGGCCTTTCTTCTTCTAACCTTCATAATGCGATTGACAGCTGTCTGTGGCAAAATAACGATGCCCTTGTCAACTCCAACTACTTCGCCTTGCTTTGTTCCATCTGTTTCACTACAAAACGTAGTGTTCCTATTGAGTTTTACTGGATGAATTGCGTCTACGGAAAGTGGTTTTCTAACACCGCTTCGGCTAAACTGGCATCTTCGAGGTTGACCAATACCAGAGTAACGGAAGGCGGAAACGGAGACTTTGATACCAGACGCGGACCATCCCTCATAACTATACTCATTATTTCGACCAATCCAAGATAAACCAGTACCATCTGCTTCATGTAGTAGCTTCCAACTCTTCAGTTTTTCGTTACCTCTTGTGTTGCGAACAAGCTCTGCTGCTGAATTTGTCAGCCTTCCATTGGCTCGAAGAGCAGTTACAAGACAAGAGGTTGTGGTTACATAGTTACCCTCTGACAAGTACATGCCTACGTGTTTCATCTCAATTGCAAAGTGGGCACCCACCAGCGATTTTCCATCTTGAGTCTCTGAGTGAATGAATTTGACAAGTGAAAGTTCATTCCCCTTTTCTATGAAAGGAGCCATGATCGGTGACATGGAATATTTTGTAGCAGCCATCATTATCGCTGAACATAACTACTTCCTCTACCAGAGGCAATTCCTTCCTGAGACGAATAAACCCTGTTTCCAGTAACGAAGCAACTGCGACAAAACCCTGCTTTGAGTCTCCTTGCACGATATGGTCGTAGTAAAGCATTGATAGATTTCCCGGGCCATCATATTCCCCCACTGATTATAAACACTTTCGAGGTAGAAAACGACCATTCCATGCCACGAGACAACACGTTTACCAAAGAATTCACTGGTTTCCTCTCGAAAGCGAACAGGTTCGAACTTCATCTTAAAATCTGCCAGAAGGATTTCTCTCTTATGGATCCGACCTTCGACAATCTCTGCAGCAATAGATTCGATTTCGCGCTACTGCGTTTTCACTCTGGGAAAATGCGTAAAGTACTGATGAAAAGTTTGCTTGCAGTCTCGAATAGCTTGAAGGCCATCTTCCGGTCAGTGGGTAGAATAGATCTGATGCGGTCAAGTACAGCAAATGGTACTAAACAACCATGACATGCCACAGTCTTTGACTGGGGTTGGCTCTGAACGGATACGTTTAGAGCAAACTTGCTGTCGTGGTAACCCGTGTCAGCCTTCTCAATATGGCACTCCACAAAAGCCCCCTTGAGAAAAAACTGAAATACTTCCACCATTTTGTATAGTTCAATTTGAAGCTGTACTAGTGCAAATACACGAAAAAGACGACGCATTTCCGAAACACAGTCATTTACCGGTGAAACAACGACATTGTCCACCGCACTTTTCCGTTTTGAATCGCGGGCAGTCAAAACGCTAGTAACTTCAAAGAATGTTGACCGTGCCACACCCTTGATGTCTGCATAGCGACAAGCATAAACGTAATCTCTATACATCAAGGCCTTTTTTATCTTCCGCGTTACTGCCTGCAGGATAATCTCCTCTCTTCCCAGCGATATCTTCTTCGTTCCCCACGACATCACTGGAGCATTGCGTCTCGAAGAAATAAAGCGAACAAGATAATTCAGCTGATCATCTGAACCTCTGGAAATTTGACGCTGAACTTTAACCAAATTCCCGTGTACCCTTATGCGGTCCCAGTCTAGACTCGAAAGCGTATATGTTCGTTTTTCCATACTCGTTTGTCCCTGATAGACACCTTGACGACCTATTCCATTTTCCAAGTCTCCATCTCGATCAGTACTTTCCTCTCCACTTTCGTTGCTTTTCCTGAGGTCCATGTCGTCAGTAAGGTTAACCTTTTGTTCCCTCAGCAAACTGTTCAACGTTTTGAGAGGGATTTGTGAACTTAAGAATCCCCGAACCAAGCTCGGTTCTATCCAACCACGCTTTGCAGTACTAAAGCCAGCTAACAAGGCGTTGAAACTCTCGTCGACCCCAGCTAGCCTAGAACGCGTATTCTGTCTCTCGAAGTAGCCCCTTTCATCAAAGGGGTAAAGAAACTGGCAGAGGACAACGCAAATAGACCGACCGAAAAATAGCATCAATACGCTTCAGGTCTTTACATTCCGACTTTGAAACTGGAACAGTCCTACGAGATTTTGGAAGATTGTTCATAAGCTTTGAAAGTCCCAGTGACTCAAGTAACGAGCTCAGCCGAGCGTTTTCGTTTGCCGCAGTCGGCTTCTTTGCCCCAGTTACACCCGAATTCAGTAAGCATGATAGGCAAACTTGTTCTTCATCTCTTGAGTCAATGTAGCTTACGTTACTTCTCTTTCTCTTGCCCAGTGTACGGGGGGGCCTCGACGAGATTGTGATAATTCTTCACACTGGCACGTGCATTGTACACACAGCGTGCACCTGGTGCAGAGCTTCTTTTTGCAGTGGCAGCCCTTCATGGGCATTCTGTGAGTAGTTAGGGTGGGGGTCGTGGGAAAGCTGCAATGTGTCTCGGTGAACGGAGCGGACGGAGGGTGCGGGGACCGAAGCAATTTTGTGAAGTAGTGGCGCCAGTCAGGCGCGATTTTGATAGAGGTATTTGTGAGTGAACAAATCGTGGTTTTTTCATTGATTTTATCGGTAAACAAATGAGGTACGGACAACCTCCTATCGCTCTGAACAGCCCCCTACCTGAATCCTTATCTCCGCCATACTGCCTTTGATTGGGCCTATTCTTTGGATATGACCTGTACTTCCCACAAGCTTTCCAGGCATACAAAAATTCATTGGCCTACGAACGAAACCGGGTATGTTTTCGATGTTTCAAGTCTCCTCAGCTGAAAGGCCAGTTGACTCGCGGATTGCGTGTTTAATTATAGAACTATTTTGCACCCTAAAAACTGGCCTCATATGAAGTCGTTTGTCCTCATATCAGGCCACTAGTCACCTAGACACCAGCCAAGTCGTTATGGGGTAGACTGTAATGAATAAGGGATTATGGGTACCTTAGGGAAACGTCTTACAATACGGGACTAGGCCTATGGAAGCTGCTGTAAGTAATAAAGGGTTTAAGGGGTATGGTGCAATTTATGGGTAATTTTTTCTCAAGCTCTTTTCAGAGGGGCCCCTCACCTCAACCCTAAAAACCAAATGATTCATATTAATGGGGCTGTACTGCTTCCATAGGATGAGGTGCGATCAAAAGCATACTAGTGGCCTGCGCAGGTTCACATCTTTCGTCCAGTGGTATCTGTGTGACAGCTTCTGCACCTTGTGCATCCTGCGCACACCCCGTGAACTGTTGGGTTAGGGGTGCTGAAATGGGTTAGGGGATTTAGGGCCGTTCCAGTACTTTTTATAAGTATGGATTTGTAAATATGGCCGCCCATATCAAGATAGCAAATACCGAGAATAGGAATTCTGGTATTCCAGTCATTTGAGATAAATATGGACACATAAATATGAATCGTGTTTTGCCCTTATAGTGCAGTCCGAATGAATTGGAGCCAGGGGAGAGGGATGGTAATGATGGTGCCGCGTATTTCTATCTTCCTACGGCGGAGCTTAGAATATTAAAAGAAAAGGTACGGTAAGGTTACTGCGTTTTTATATCTTTCGTCCAGCGAGCTATCGTATAATGAAGCCATCCGAGCAACACCGCCATGCCGTAGTGGCCCAAGTGATTTTCAAGCGTCGACATATGTGCAACATCACGGCTACCTACGTTTCCACTCAGCATAAGCGGCGAGTGCGTCGCGGAGAACCTACACCACGTCCTCTATTTTAATTTTCTTTCTTTATACAGCTACTATCAAGTAGCGTTTTTGAAATACTATAATGCATGACAAAAAGTTTATTCTTTATGCTAGCCGAGAAACTAACGATTGCTCGATCTGAAGGCGGCCTCCAGTTTTCTAAATCTTCTCCACTACTTCGTCTATCTTTAACGATTCGTTGGCTAGCAGGAGGATCATACTTGGATATTCCTTAGGCACAGAGTATAGTCGTATCATCGACATAGTTCTATATACACGAAACGTTACAAGAGATACAGAGCAGCCTGGATTTAAATTTTCCGTATGACAATGAGGAATGGTTGGAAACAACAAGTACAGGATTTACAAGAGGAGGTATAAGTCCCATAGAGGGTAGCTGTGAGGCCCTGGATGGCTTAGCCGTGAAAATAGAAGAACCTACCCGTCATGATGTTCAAAACACATCTACGTATTATAATAGGAAAGGATTCTTTTGTATTAATCTTCAACCTATGTGTGATAACTGTCACCGATTCCTATTCGCTTCAGGTTTGTTAGCAGGCTGGACGCATGCTTCTACTGCATTTGGTATGAGCACTTTACGCACGCTACTTAATAGAATTGAGAATGGGTTGATCAGTGGTTACTCGTTAGCATTCGATGAAGCATACTGGGCGTCACGGAATATTCTAACGCAATGGTCTGGGAGGAAGCTCTCTCGTGAGACGGACTGTTTCCATTACTGCCTATCGTCTGCTCGTATGCATATTGAACAAGCATTTGGTATTTTGGTCGCAAGGTGGGGAATATTCTGGAGGCCTATGAGAATGCGAGTTGGAAAAGTGGTGGAGATATCTATCATATGCTGCAAGCTCCATAACTATATTATTAATGAGTCTAGTGTATTCGAAGTTCCTTCACCTTCTGGGATGGACTGCAATCACCACACAATCTCCCCTGATTATACTGTGACGTTGCAGGATCAATGTGAAATCTTTGCTTCTCTGCACCGCAGACGCCGTGATATGGAGGTTTCAGATCTCCGCGACTTCTTTGCTGCAGAGCTTAAAGACGCGGGTCTCAAGAGGCCATCTGTTTAATAGCTAGGTATTGATATGGATAATAGTTTCGATCTGGGATGTATTATTAATGATGATAATTCAAGGTATGCAGTAGTAAACGCACAACTCCCTAAAGTTCCATTCAATTCTCTTCTACACTGTCACTATCCAATTTTGGAGCTCTTCTGTATATATTGTTTATTCGCTTGGTATTTTTGTGGATAATAGCTTAGATCGGGATGTTTTATTGAAGGTGATACCTCAAGCTAAGCTACGATTAAAGCATTACACCATAAAGGCCTTTTCGATTCTATTCTGCACACTGTCAATTCTATTACGGAGCTCTTCTGCATACTCCTCGTCACCGTCCTTAATAGCAGTTCTCATACTTGTACGAATGGTTGCTTCCAATGACATTAGCTTATCCGTAGTATTTTCTATCCGATCGCTGAGCTCAAACTGCTCGAACCTTTCGTTAGATACTTTAGAAACCTCCTGCTGATTAAAGTTAACCTCCACGGGCCCAGCCACTGCCTTCACCAACTCATTTAAACTTCCGGCTATCAATGCATCAGTAGAAACCTTTCGCCTCTTATGATTAATATCGCTTCCGTTAGAATTTCTCCTCGCGCTATTTATCTCGCTCAAACCAGCCTGTATCCCACATCCATCTGGCAGTGCTCGTACAATGGCCTTCAACACTGGTAAACCATAGAACATACAATTCATATAACATAACGTAGTATCCCCATCTGCAAATATATCAAATACATCGTTTTCGCCATGCCCAGACTTTGCAAAGTTTTCTCTTGCGACACTGTATTTATACCTCATCTTGTTCCAACCTGCTTTAAGGAATAATCCAGATCTCTTGTTAGGGTGTATAAAAGGATCGAAGGAAATAGAATATCATCAGTAACGCCATCATGGTCCTCTGGAACTTCGGGTGCATAGGAATTGTCATTAAGAAGATCGACAAACTCAGCAGACCACGGATCATGAATTCCTTGATCCAGTTCGGACCTATTATCAACCTTATTATAAATTCTTCCAATTGCAGTAGCGTGAGGAGGGCCCGAAATCACGTGACACAGTCGGGCAGCTTCGTGTGATATCCATTAGGAGACTTGGATTTAACAGATAATGTTAATGCCTCATCAGGGCCCTGTGATTCAAATTCTATTGCAAGGCACCTCACATCCATCGCAGAGTTGACTCCTACCCCCTGAAGCCTTTCAGATAGGGCCTTTTTAGATATGCTTGATGATAGTCGCTTTTGCTTAGATGCATTTTGTAGCACTGCTAGAGTTACGGACACGACCGCTTGGCCCTGGAACTTCTCAGCAGGACACTGGGTGAGAGAGGGGGTTTGGGAGCAGATTGATTGGATACTTCGCGGAAGGACAATGGGGAACTGCTGAACCAGAGGCTGCACTCGCTCCTCAACCTCTCGGAGAGTGGCATCTCCCATCTGTGAGAAGGGCTATACTTGGATAGGGGGTTGTGGTGCATGCATATCTATCGTAATGATTTCGCTTTCACCTTGATGTGCTGGTAGTGTAGTACGAATGCCAGTGGCATTTTGGCGCGCCAAAGCCTCATTGGCTAGCACCCCCGAATTGCCCGCTCAATTCGATTACTCCCCCATCAGCCAGATGGG
>JAUBNZ010001708.1:0-10651 GCA_032355485.1 Bonnemaisonia californica | reverse complement strand
GCTGGCAATCGTGTTTAATTTTCTTGGACGACGTGACTGTGTTCTCAAAGACCATTGAAGAACCCCACTCCCACGTTGACTAAGTGCTCAGCCTCCTTACAGAGGCTGGGGTCACCTTGAAGTTGGAGAAATGCTGATTCTTCAAGGATCGGGTCGCCTACTTGGGACACGTAATGCTTCCAGGGAAGCTAGCAAAATCCCAAAAATTCCTGGAAGCCATCCTCAAGGCCGAGTTCCCGCACACCGTTACCCAGATGCGTTCGTTTCTTGGTAGCTGCAACTTCTTTCGTCCTTTTGTCAAAACGTCGCTGACAAAGAGCGAGCCCTTAATGCGGTTCTCAAGAAGGAAAACCTGCGCACCTTTGGAGACAAGCCCCCAACGGTGGAACAGACCGAATCGTTCGAGGTCCTGAAGAACGTCTTCGTCACCCCTCCAGTTTAGGGATTTCCAAAACTGAGTAAGCCATAAATGGTTGACACAGATGTGTCAACCTACCAGGTAGGCTGCGTTTTCCTCCAGGAGCAAAGTGCGGACGAATGGAAGCCAGTGTATTACTGGTCGAAGGCACTCAACAGCGCAGAGAGAAACAACTTTCTAACTGAGCGAGAGTGCCTGGCCGTTGTGTGGTCAGTCACGAGCCTTCGACCGTACCTCGAGCGTACACGCTTTGTGGTCCGGGCAGACCACAACGCGCTCTGCTGGCTCATGAATATAGAAGATCCAGTGGGGCTTCTAATCCGATGGAGGCTACGGTTGTCACAATTCGAGTACGCAATGACGTATCGCCCGGTTACACCAGGTGCCAAATGCACTCTCCGATGCACTCTCCAGAGTCCCGACCAAATGTGGGGACACCACCCCTTTGGACGACGAGATCCCATGTCTGCTCTTCTCACAGGCACACCCCTGTGAGACGAAAAGTTTTTTGATAATGGAGCAAGCAGACAAGGAAGACGCAGAGTTGACAGAGTTCAACTTCTTCGATCCGTACTTGGCACGAAGCCCCCGGCAGGAGTCCTTCACAGCAGGGGAATGGATCTCCTTGTTCGTGACCGCGGAACAATCTTTCGAGCCCATTTTGTTTAGCGAATTGGTAGCCAAACAACAGAAATACAGATACTGTCAGTATTTGCGTGTAAAGTGGACACGCAAGTCAGCAACCTACTTCTTCGAAGAAGAAGACGGGTTGCTGCGGCGCAGATCTCCGTTGGATAGATCTCCGAAACTCGTATTCCCGAAGATTCTTCTCCCACAGTTACTCTGAAAGTCACATCGCAGCATGCTTGCAGGACACTTAGGGGAAATACAGCTTTATGAGTCGATGCGGCGCGCCTACTACTGGCCCGCCATGGCGCGGATGTCGCCTCCACAGCTGAAGACTGTGGAGTCTGCTCCAAAAATCGTTTGCAATTACGCAAACGGTCTACGCCCCTCAAGTTTTTCCCGGCCACCAAGCCCCTAGGGGATGTCGCAATCGACATACTCGGTCCGCTCCCCAAAACGAAGCACGGGAAAAATTCTTGCCGATCATCTCGTGCAGGTTCAGCAAGCTTACCCATCCTATCCCCCTGCGGACTATCACGGCGTACCACGTCGCGGTCGCGTTTTGTACACACTGGGTGTACGAATATGGTCCGCCCCGCATGTTGTTATCCCACAAAGCTCTTTCAAGCAATTTTCTTGGAATTCGGTACCAAAAACCCCTTCACCAACCTACCATCCGCAGACCAATGCTCAGGCTGAGAGGTTAAACCGGACCATGTTAAACATGCTGCGAAGCTATGTAAACGAGCACCAGGACAACTGGGAACATTATGCATACTCCATGACATATGCATACAACAGATGTCTATCGGTCGATAGGCACGACGCCTTTCGACCTTGTGCTCAGCACCCCGCCCGCACCATTCTCGTTACACCACACGGTATGCAGAAGGGCGAGACCAGACGCATCGAAGAAAGCGGACTTCCTCGCGCGATTGATAGAGCCAATTGATACCACGCGCAAGCGCTTGAGCAAGGCTCAAGCTCGCTACAAGAGAGACTTCGACAGACGGGTGCGCGACAGCAACCGTCAATTGCGAGAAGTTGATAGGGTCTACATGGACACACCGGAGCTTCCAAAGAGGAAGCTAGCCCCTTTGACCCAAGGCCCTTTCAAATTCTTGAAAGCGCGGTGGCGCACAGTAGTCATCGACCACGATGGCTTGACCAAAAAGGTCAAAATTGACCTCCTACGCCCGCCCCTGGCCGCAAGATGCCGAGGACGCGCCGCTGCCCGCTCAGGAGGCCACGACCCGGGGCGAAACGGTGGTAAGAGAAAACCTACCATCGCCCGCGACGACAGTGACTCCGAGGTCACCGTCCGAGTCGGAACGGAGGCCCCAATATTCGGATGAGGAAGAGGACATGCATCCTATGATGGACGGGGGAAACATCCCCCTCCATCGTGGGCCGTACCGAATCAATCCCACTTGGACAGGGGTGATAAAGTTGTGGAGAATGACATCGAGTATGTCATTGAAGACCTTCCGTTCTACCAGGACGACGAGAAAGAGGAAGGGACGGAGTTGTTCGAGGTAAAATGGTACGGCTACGAGGAACCGACATGGGTTCCTCGCCGCAATCTCCCGGAAGAAAAATTGAGTAAGTTCTTCCTGATCATCAAGGCTGCGAAGGCCTAGGGGAAGTCCCGCGCTCGCAGACGTTAGCGTACGGGACTCCGCTGCTGAAGAGGGGGGCCGCTGTCACGAAGCGGGAAGGTTGGATATCTGCGTGAGGCAGAAAGGCGCCTCCCCTGCGGCATGTCAAATGGAAATGCCGACGCCTGTCTGCTTCGCATTTCTCCTGCGGCATGTCAAGCTGACATACCGATGTGGGGCGCGGCGCACTGGGTGATGACCCTGCGACATGTCAAGTCAACATGCCGACGTCGGTCCGCGCAACCATTTAGTGGGAATTTCAAGGCTGATATGCCAACGCTGTTTAACGATCGTGTAGCGACCCGTGTATGCGAGACAGGTCAAGTAGACCTGCCCCCCAGAGTTCTCTTCTTCGGCACGTGGGTAGCTGGAAACATCTCCAGATACATTTCTCAGTAACTGGCATAATGGCCGACGGTACAAATACCCTCTGCCACCAACTGCCAGGAATGCGGGCGCGTGCTCATTGCACCCCAGGGGTTCATACTCTACGTGTCCCTCCCAAAGCGTCCACTTCACCACTCCACAGATCATAGACAACCCCAGAAATTCCGCAATTCTATGGGGCGACGCGGACAGGAGTATCATACTGTATGCGTCCGGGTAGGCCTATACCAGCGCGGACGCTCCCGCGCCCAAATCTAGAGAGATAAGTGTTAGGATGTGCCACAGCATGACACATACAGTAACATTCACACCCGATAGGAACGTAAGGTGGAAGGTGGCGTTACACAGGAAACTCGCGAGCCGAGCTAAAGGGTCATGCCATTGGGTATGACCCCACGTACGTGGCCCGGGTGCGACGTGGTACAGTGTATCCTAACTGACGCTGTACCTCAATGTACCCCACTCTACCTCACTGTACCCGACTTTACCTCACTGCACCCTACTGCACCCCACCTAGCACTTGATTAATACCAAATCAGGTTGCGCAAACGCACCAAGCGGAGCCGAAACCCGCGGTTCCTCTCTAACGCTCCAATCGACCTTTGGACCGAAGTCTGGGCGGGGAGACCCGTTAAGGCTAAAGACAAGGGAACCATAACGGGCTTCCAATGGGGAAATCCAGACTCATTTACTGGAGAAGAGGGGAAGAATACGCTGGAGAAATCTACATGGGACTCCCTCTAACTCTTCTAAATCTCTCGGCTCACGAGTTCTCCCCAAGTCCAAAGGGTCAACTCTCACGACTATTGGGACCTCCGGTGGAGTCGCTGCTCATTCATCTAGTTCCTTGGGACGAACGAGGAGTAATAGGGTTCATCGGTTGGATCGTAACGACGAGACTCCCCGGCTCTCGTCCCATCCGATGGAGTAGGGGATCTCGCCCTACTCACAGAACTCCCGGCATACCGTGGGCGACGCAGGGTGGCAGTCGGATCCATCAAGTCGTCCGAAGGATCACCTCTTCTGGTGGTGGACGCGCGGTGAGGGATCGACAGTTAATTCCCTCGCCCGCCCTCAGGGACCCTGGCGGATGCCGACCGAGCTCGCGCCGGGCTGTCCGTCCAGCGCCGGAAGGACCTGGAGTATTCACCCTCGTGACGAGCCTCATCAAGCTCGTCACGCAACTCCCCAAATATGCGATGTCGGAAGAGAGGGACGCCTCATGCCCCGCAGGGTTTCGCATTTTTAATGGGACCACTGGACCAAATATCCAAGGCGTTCAATCACGCCTTGCACGTTCCGATCACGGACAGATATTGGGAATATATAATCCCAATCTCCACGGCCGATATACCTCACCATGGCCGGTACCCGGGTGAGCCCTTGAAGTTGCGCAAAAGCCAAGGGCTGATTCAGTACGTTATGCACAGCGGTGGAAGCTGGCGCCTGACTGAGACTCTGATCGGGACGCCCCCCGGACCCGGAGGCAGCAAAACTCCGGGTACGCCGCTCGCGATGGAGATTACAACCGGAGCCTCCCCGCGGAGTCGCTGGAGCCGGCGGAATATAATTGAGACCCGACAGGGGATCTGCCCCTGGCGTGACCAGAATCTCACTCACGCCCACGCTGCGGTCGGACGGGATCTGACAAACTACAACCCGCCGAGCGCGCAGGTTGGCCACTGGGCTTGCGAAAAAGCGGGTGTACCGGGAGTTGCGCGACTCACTCCCGGCGACGGACGTCCGGACCACGGCCTTTGCTGTGCTCATGTCAAGGCCTCCGCCTCCCGACTCATTCGGTATGACGTCTACTGTGGAGATGGCGCGCAGTACCTCATCCCGCAGGAGTCAGTCAACACAGGAACCGTCTGGGTAGAGAACACACTGTCTACCAGGGCCAGGGCGATCATAAAATCCCGGCGGACGTGAGTATGTCTTCATAGACCGCCCGAGCCTCGGCGGGCGCATCGGGCCCGCCTGCATAACGCGAGAAATAGAGATCTCATGGGGGGTCCCGCACGACGAGTATTTCGGGTGGTCGCTCGACCCTCTCCCAGAACGGGGGGAGCGAGGTGAAATCAGATGGGCTCCGCGGAAATATCCCCGGTGCATACCGGATCGAAGCGTACGCCATGGTCGAAGACTCGATAGTCTTCCGCCGTTATCAGGGCACGCCACTGGCGCGACTTTACGAGGCCTAGCAACGCTGCCGCGGCTCCAGATTGAAACGGTAGAGGCTGCATGGGATTCGTTAGTAGACCCACGCCTACTAACGGTAATATGTTAACTCCCGTGGGTCGCTCCAGGACAAATAGCACTTCGTGCATTAGTTCCAAGTACTTGGCCTCACGTCGCTCGGCCAAGTACGTCTGGTCGCTCCATAACTCGAGCGGGATCAGGAAACGGCAGCGATTCGGGTCAGGGCACTGAAACAGGCACCCCACACTGTTCCTGTCAGATCAGGATCCCGATCTGACAGGCCCCCGATCGTCCGTACGTCCTCACGCTGGTCTTCGTATCCAATTTAAACCAGATGAGCATGGAAAAGCTCCGATAAACGAACTCTTCCGAGTCCACGGTGAGAGTATCACGATTCGGAAGCCGAACCGTGCGGTCTAGGATACCATAAGGGGTGGTATGTGGGTCGACAAGGTCGACCCTGGTCGCCTCTTAATCGGGCGCAGCGCATCCGATGGGACGTCGGCAGCCCGTGGGCTTCTGGCCGAGTTAGCATCGCCGCACGCACCGGTCAAGGCACGGGCGGGAGCAGTCGGTTCTTGAAGCAACAAGTCGGATTCTTCTGTGGGAGCAACCTCGGCGGCTGCTCGACCCCTTGTGTGGATTGGTGTACCCTTCGTCACTCGCGCAGCCGGTTGGCTGCACGATCTTGGAGAGGAATCTTTCGCGGCGAGAGGTTCGGTAAGGGTACTCTCGCGGGTCTCGCCACCCGCCGTGCGAGCACAAGCCTGGCTGGTTGAGAGTCCCGGCGGCACGCAGGGCACCAAGCCAGAGCGCAGGGGTATCCTGACGCTGTTCGTAGTGACGGTTCGCGGTGGCGAAAAGAATGGTAGAAGGTTTCAGAAGAGGATTGGAGGGGTCGACCCTCGTCGGCTTGTACATCGACTTCAGGATAGTGTTGACCAGGGAGTCAACACTGGGGACAGGACGTGAACTTAAATTTTCAATTCGGTGAGAAAATTACTCACCGAACAGTCGCAGGGCTCCAACGGTCGAAGGGTATATCACGCGAGCGGGACGCTCGCGCTTGAGGAGGGGACCGCGTGGTACTGTGTCCCCTCACAAAGTAGCTGCAGCGGCTACTGTGACTGTCCCCAGCACCTTTTCCAATGACTGAGCCACTCGGGCTCAGGATGAGGTTAGTAACCTGCCGGCACCCCATGAGGTGAGTGCCGCCCTCGAATGTCGCGCACTCCCATCGAGGCTGGCAGACCCAGTAAAGAGGGGTGGGCCACACGGAAGCGGGAGAAGGTCCCAACGGGCGGGATGGCCACCTCAACTACTGGCTTCCCGCGCCCCTCTGACGAGACCCTTGAGTGGCCATGCATTGCCTGCATGGCCTAGCACAGGGGGTACACATCTCCTGACCCTTGCCATACACGTATCCCCGCCACTAAGCTGCGTAGCTGACAGTGGGGAGTGGACGCCACGTGTGCCACTCCCCGGGACCGACAGGTCTGCCCAGGTGGACCTCACAGCACTGACTGGCCCTCCAGGGCCTGGCAGCCCTACAGTCCACCATTGGCTCGGCGGGCTGCCGAACAGTGCACCCAATGGCCAGAGTAGTGTGCTTGCGCGCACTGTCAGGTCCAGACCATGAACCGAATAATAGGGCTAAATTTAATACCTTTATTATTAAGTAATACAGGGTTGCCATTAGGGCTACCCCGGTCTAGAGTTTAGAATAGAGGGTTGACTAGCTATAATAACAACCTAGATTGACTCACTAAACTCGACTCCTACAATGCGTCCTCCCCCCCCCTCCCAAGATCGTCACTCTTGGTTTGAACGAGCTTTGAACGCCCTTCTCGATTACCCTCGCGGGAATCGGTCGTGGTTAGGGTAAGATTGTCCTATGACTCGCCCCCTTTTCCCCTCAACGTTCCGACCCGCTCCTCTCCCGCTCTCCAAGTCCAACCACTGTACCCCTCGCGAGGTACAGTACGTCATCTTTTCTCCCTGCCCTCTCCGTTTCCTCCGCCGGCAACGGCCATTGTGTGGAGTCGTCCCTCTCGTGTCCGACCACTTTGTAGCCCCCCCCCACGGCGGCTACGACTCGACGCGCCCACCTTAGCTACCTTATAACGAGCTAAGGTCCCACCAGTAGGCCTCATCTCTCCGTGAGGAAGATACTATTCCCTGCACCTCTGTGCCATACCGCGGTACTGGAGAGGCTAGGGACACAGTTTCCGGAGCCCCCAGACCCAGCGCTCTATAGATACTACTCCACGGTTCTATGGATTTCGAGCTTCCATAATGCGGTTTTTTGAGCTTCATTAGTGAGAAAATCTGCAACACATTCGTGCGTTCACAACAGTTCTCGAATTGTTACCAGGAATGAACGGTTTCCCTCCCCGTCTTACTCGAACCACCTGCCCTTCTCAGAGCGCTTCTGGCCTGCACAGGCACCAATTACCGTCGCTTCCGGCTCCACATCCGTGCGTACAACACCACTCTTTCCATGGATTCAGTCATAGCCAAGTAGGCGAACAGAGGTCGGGATACCTCCAATTTCCATCCCAATATGACCTTGGAGGGTCGCCTGTATCACCCGATCGGTGGCCTGCTTCCCGCACCAGGCAGTCAGCCAGCCTTCCTCTCTGTCTAAATTCACGGTATTGACTTTCAGAGGCTGACTGAAGCCAGACATGCACGGGTAGACAACCTGGATGCAGATGTATTCCGTGATTTGACACGTATACTGCACGAATTCAACTCCTACGTCCGCACCTTTGCTAGCTTACAGGACTGGGCCTTTCAAGAAGGCCCGCCGGTCGAGAACAGGATGTTTATTCATGCCGACAAGCGACCCTCCGCTGAGCACGTCGAAGTTTCCTGAGATTGTGGACTGGCTTCTCCTAGGTCAGTAGGCTCAGGACAGACCGGACCTCACTACACGTGTGTTCAAGCTGAAGCTACAGGCACTTATGAATGTGGTTTTGAGGGAAGATTGGTCCGGAAAGGTTATAGCATACGTTCGGGCCGTGGAATTCCAGAGAGGAGGACTTCTGCATTCCCATTCCATACTCATCAAAGGTACTGCAAGGAAAGGCCCCGGGATCCGGCAAATGTAGATAGCCTCATTTCGGCAGGGCTGCCTCCCCAATCCGACGGGAAATTGAGAGAGTTGGTCCTCAAGCACATGATAGACGGACCTTGAGGCTCCCTGAATACCGTTTCTCCATGTATGCGAAATGGAAACGGTTGTAAAAGGTTCCCTACGGAATTCGGAAGTGACACAGGCATTCTCAAGGACCTCTACTATGTGCTTTATAAGAGAACAGCTCCAGAAGATGGTAGAAAAATTTCTACCAAAAGTTGCGAAATGAACGGCAGGCTTCAAGACTTGCAGGTGGACAGCTCTTGGGTCGTTTCACACAGTCTCGAGCTCATGTAACTGTCTGAGTGCCATATGAACATGGAGATCTGCATTCCCGAGTCGGCAGTATAAATTACATCTTCAAGTATATCTTCAAGGGACTTGACCGCGTGAATATTGAGCTTGTTGAGGAAGGCAACAACCATCAAGCCTCTGGAGAATTTCGGACTTCCTCTACCGCCTTGAGACCTTCCCAAACTACTTCCGCGGTATGCAGAACCACTAGACCTGCGCAACTCACGAAAATGGTTGACCTTGATGCATGCCGCCTTATCGAGAAGCGGAGGGCTGCATTCCGTGAAATAGTATCCGCCATTGCACCAGACTTTTCCTTGCCTTCATCAGTGCTCGAAGGAAAGCCCCCAGCCTCCGTGCAACATCGGATCTTCTTCCTCCATGCCCCAAGGGGGCACCGGAAAGACCTTCTTGGTCAATGTACTGCAAAAAATCCTTGAACCTAAAGGAAAAAAGTTCTACTGGTAGCCACTTCCGCTTTCGCCGCACTCCTGTTCTGCAGTGGCCGCACAGCCCATCTTTCGGATCCCCATTCCATCCAACCCGGACTCCACCTGCAACATAACGGTAGAGTCTGCAGCTGCAGGTAAGATAAAAGCCATCTATTGCATCATATGGGATGAGGCAGTCATCTCTAATGCCTCAGTGTGGAGTCCGTCGACCGCACACTTCGCGATATATTACAATTCAAACTCCCGTTCGGAGGCAAGTTTGTGCTATTCTCCGCGGACTTCATACAAATACTCCCTGTTGTCGCAGGTGGTTCGCGTGGACAGATCTTCAAAGCATGTTTGAATTCATCCGCCCTCTACAACAGCTGCAAGACTCTATTGGTGACATAGAACATGAGGTTTTCTGCACTACGACAGGATCCCAATGCAGATGCCATCCCCCTCCGGATCCCAGACTACTACAAGTGGGAGAAGGAGGGGAAACTGAGACCGGCGACAGCTGCTATCGGCAGTGCCATGGAATACAGGCGGTGAAGCTACCTACTTCCGTGACATTGGTAGACAGTAAGGCTTCAATTATTTATGGAGTATTCGAAGTCATAGAAGATAAGTATCGAGAAGAAGAATGGCTCACTTCACGAGCCATCCTCACCGTCAAGAACCGCGACCTTTCGGATCTCAACCGCTTTTATTGGAAGCATGTTTCCTGGAAAGTACCGCCAGTACGTGAGTGCCGACAAGGTGGAGAACGAAGGAGAGAACGCCCTCCGCTACCCTGTACAGCTCCTCAATAGGTTTGAGGGTGGTGGTATTATACCCGAACAAGAGCTCAATTTCAAGAATGGGTTTTTGGTCATGCTTCTTCGCAACTTGGACCCTTCATATGGCCACTGCAACGGCTCCCGGTACATCATCGATCGCATGTCTCAGACCCTCCTCCACTTAAGAGTGGAAATCGGGACACACAAGGGCAACAGGCTTGCTTACTCTACCGCAAATTCCTTGCAGCCCCGGTGACGAGAACTATCCGATACCGATCTTCGTGAGTGTGCAGTTCCCTATTCGAGTGTGCCTCGCAATGACCGTAAACAAGGCCCAAGATCAATCGTTCGCAGGCAAGCTTGGCCTCCATCGGTTCAACCCGTTCTTCTCACACGGGCAGCTAGTTATATGTGGCACTGTCTCAGACTCTCATCCGGGTACCCTGTTGGTTAATGGATTGTAGGATGATGGGAAGACAGATAATGCAGTATACTGTAGTACCTAGCCTTTTCGGGCCAGGTAATACAGGGCTACCCGCTGAGGTGCACACGTGTGCCGAGGTAGCACACGCTGCGGCACCTAAGTTACGTGCAAACACGCGCGCACCTATATACGCTGAAAAGTTTAGGTATAAATATTTATTCATTTTTGGCGCACCCGTGCACCAAGTTGTGGTGAACGGGTGCCCATATTAAGGATTAGGGCCGGATCTGGG
>JAUBNZ010001707.1:0-10655 GCA_032355485.1 Bonnemaisonia californica | reverse complement strand
TAGAGCGTCGTCGTGACCCGAGTGGGGGAACTTCCGCCGACGGGGGTAGGGAAAATTTCGGCTGCAGGGCCCGAGAGCCTGTCCGCTTGAGGTTGGGCAGGGCCTGAGAGCCTGTTCGCTCCATGCTGGGCAAGGCCCGAGCGCCTGTTCGGGAATCCCGCTGAGGCGATTCTGCTCCTTTTGGAGCTCACCCTTTCGGAGGCATCGTCGATGACGATGTCGAAGGTGCGGCGACAGCGGCCAGTAACCAGGTTTGTGCCCACGGAAGGGAAGTGGAGCTTCGAATTTCGGTTAACAGGCTCGCCGTCATCACCTGTCGGTGTGGGAGTGCGGCCTCCGATATCTTCCAAGAACACCAAATCACCCCCTTGAACATGGCTTTTGGCGGGGCGTATTGTTTTATTAGAATCCCGCTTGTAGCGAGCTTGCGATTATGCCAAGGAGCGGGACGCTTTGGCGTAAATATTTTGTAATTTTTCCAAAACATCTGTGCGGTCAAACGGGGTTCTCGGTCTCACGTCAACGTTCCCCATTGTCAATTGGACGTGGTACCGTGTAAGCGTGAGCTCGAAGGGGGACGTGTTCGTCGAACGGTGCATACCCTTATTTTACCCGAACGATAGTGCTCCCAGGTACTCATCCGAACCATTTCTGTAGGAATTTCGATTCCTGGTCCAGACCCAAAAGCTCGGACGATCAAGAGCCCCTTTTATAGCGGTGACCAAGGACTAGCACCCGCTCCAGCCACAGATGGATGATATCGTGCAGAAATTCCGGTCGGAATATAGAAAGTTAGCAACTGCAAGAGGGGGAGGAACTTTCCGAGGGAAATGGGGTAATACGAGGATGAGGCTAGTTCAAAGGGCGCGCTAGCTGGGCCAGATGGTGATGGAATTCCGTATCGGGAGCGGGTAGCTTGTAGACTAGTTTTTGGTTCGAAGGGTGCTAACCTCTTTATCTTTTTGGGTTGGCCGAGAGCAACTTGCTTAAGTATGCTCGCCGTTTTCTCACCTCACTACTGTAAGCTTATTACTCTAATTCTATCATTTTCTAGTTACTTTCTAAATTTCGCTACCGTATTTCTAGATAGCCGCACTAGCCACTCTGGGACACGCTGTCCGAGGTGACCGTACAGCAGGCCATGGAGGACCCCCCTCTTACCTCGCTGAACAGCGCTCACACGTGGACCTCCATCCAGTGCGCCACAGTTGCCACGGGTACAGGTTACCGGGCTGTCTTCCTTACCGGACCGGTTAACCGGAAATGACTCCCGACATTGCATCAGAGACCTCCCTCTTTATTTCGGGCACGTCCTCGGCCCGCCTCGGTATTCTCCGTCTTTTTCCGTACTTTTTGGAACATTCTCGTGTCCCGCTTATGGCCCTCCGTAACGAGCCAGATTAGATACGTCCAATCCACATTAAGTTGGTGTTTGGACACAGCCAATTCCCTTTCAGGGTCTGCCCCCTGCGTATATGCGCTTTAGGTGCTTATGCGCCACTGCCCCCTCCTAAAGGCCGAGAGTTGTCCTAACCGATTTCAAGGCACGTCGGCCAAGTGGGGCCCCGGCTCCAAGCATGGAAGAGACTCTTTAAAGTCGCCATGTACCGTTTCGTTGAACATTCTGTCATTGGGACGGGGGAGCCCTGACAAGTTTTGGAGAATTGGCGCGACAGGTTTGGGGACGAAGCGATCTGATGACCTCAATCGGGAATTCTGGTTTTTCCCAGACTGGCAGGGTTTCGAACAAGGTGCCCGAGCTGTATTATTTACAAAACGTTCCCGGACACCCTCCGGATACTAGTGTCCCTAATAGCCGGTAGAGATGGGGCGGTTAACGTTGTATTTCCTTCCCTTCCAGGGCTGGGGAGTTCTGAGGGTGATGGGGTACACGGGGGGTCTGTCGTCGGTGAGACGGCGATGGGATGACACACCTTTTCAGCTCTGGCCTCTCTATCCCCAACTTTTCCTGCGGAGGAAAAGTAGGGTAAGATAGGTCTTCCGAGTCACGAACAGAAGTGTTCGTGGGCGGGGATTCGGGGAAAACGACACAGGAAGCTTTCCTACCGCTCCTTATAGGGGAACGGTACGTATGGCGGTGTCGCGGTTAACAGGGCAAGGGGGTGCGCAGGTCAAGCTACCACTGTACCAGATTCGGTACAGTGGGCAAGGCCGGTTGGCGGGAGGGGGCGAGAACCGCTAGCCAGACGTAACGCGATCTGATAACTAAGCTTTTCAATGCCCTTCCGGCAACGGAAGGGTGGTTGGGCAGGCCGCTTCGGATCCGGTTCCATAATCGAGTTGTAAGTTCGAAGGGGGAGGTCTGCGTACCTCTTGAGTGGTTAGTATATCTTGTTAGCTAATCCTTAAATACTAGAAGTTCACACTTATACTTACAGTACAGTAACTAAGCCGAAAAGTGCATATTGTACCGCCCGGTGGCCCGCTACTCACATGTATAAGTGCTTACATTGGAGCTCAGACCACTGCCCATATGCTACCCCACGAGAGGTACCCAATGGGTGGCTGGGAAGCGGCGAGCGTCCACCGGCAGTACTGTAATGAGCAGCTCCCAACATGGCAGCTGCTCATATGCAGCTGTGCTAGCTGGGGTGCTGCATGGGGCTGGCACGGCTGCACTGTACTCGGGGCACCGGGGTGCCCCTTTGGGTACAGTTTATGACGGCCACCTGACCCCGCAAGTACACGTGTGCCCGCTGGGGCACACGTGAACCCGGGGTAATCCTGTCCTCGGAATTGATCCCCGAGCTGGAGTGCATCCATAAATCTGGACACAGAAGTACTAGGATGGCACACGTGTGACGGAAAATAAATAATAGTGCGTGCACAAAATGTTGTAAATATTCGCAATAATGTTGTAAATATTTTTGCCCTTGTTACCATGCAAGAATGGCGTTGTACTACTCGAGGTACCGTTACGGTTAACTTGATGGGTGATCGGGGGTGGGGGATTTTCCAGCTCCACTGCAGTCTGTGCCATTCCTCGGTGGTGACTGTTGTATGTCGCCGATCGGCGAAATCCGTTTGGAAACACAAATTTTCGTCGGAAGTGAAGGTGGTTGACTTTCCGAACGCTGGGGCCCTTCCGAAGCGTTTTTCATCCCGCCTACGAATCCCCAGTCGGTATGAGGCTGGGCCCTCAAGTTCGCTGCGTATTGAAGGTCTTCTTCGTTCAACAAGTGACGATTTCGATACCGTGCGGCCATCCCGACGTGGGTGCTGCTCAAGACGGAATCCGTCGGTCTTAGGCTGGAATCATCCAATTGATCGGGGGTCGAGTACCTCTGCTTTTCGAACTCTTTAGATGATTCGACAGCCACCGACGTCCCGAGGAAGGATCGCTACTCCGTTAAGGTCATTGAAGTCCCGTTCGGGAATTACTGGCACACTCCTCCGTTCAGGAATCAATGATTTTGGTACCATACGTCCACTCCGAATGAGGACGGGGGGTGGAAAAAACGTCGAATCCAGGCTGAAATCGCATACCGATCAGGAAACTTATGTGTTGAAGCTTCGAAACAGACGAGGTCTCTACAACGATTCTGGGGCCCCGGTCTCGGATATCTACTCGGTTAAACATGTTGTGGAGTAGTTGGTCCTCCAGTAAATATTTTTCTCCGGCTGGAGAGTGGAATTTTACGTACGGTAGACCCGGTTTTTCCTTGGGGTTCCTTCCATGAACGGAGCTTCCAGTCGGTTAATTAGTGGCAGATGGAGTTGCCCACCCTCAGTGGCGTTCAAACGGTCGGCCAGCTATTCTTGCTCACAGTTGTACTGATCGGTCCCACATCCATAACACCGAACACGGTACCATCTCCCTAGCGCATCGTCCCTTCGGTCTACCAGGCGGTAGAAGGCGAAATCCTGAAGGGAACGTTCCGTGTCGGGTGGATTTGCGGGACTGTCCCCTGTTGGGCTAGCTTGAACAGGGGACGGTAACGGCGCCGTTGCGGTTCGGGTTGGGTAGAGAGGGTGCTTACCGTCAACTTCTGCCTTGTTGCCGGGAGAGGCCAAGGGAGGGTTTCCATCTCCAGCATGGGCTTGGGTGTCAAAGAATTCCGACCTTGGAACTACTACTGGTATTGTCGTATCCGTTCGGGTTTCACTTTCCTCTGGTGGAGCGATGAGGCCCGAAGGGCGAGGTATCGGAGTCACGCGGTTGATGTTGACTGTACTAGTCAAACGGTCTGGTCAGTCACCGATCGGACGAGAAGTAGCCCTTCCGATTTCGGTAAGAGCTTACGCACCGTAGCTTGGGCCCAACCGGGGGGAGCTGCGAGAGTGGCTCCATCCATACGCGGTGGTCGGTCGACGAAAACTAAGTCTCCCAGATGAAATTCAGGTGTGAACCATATCTTACCGTCAACAGAGGCCTTATAGCGTTGCTGCGCGCGCGTCGACTCAGCTTGGGCGTGAAGTAGGGTCGAATTCAAGCGTTGCAACGTCTGGTGTTTCACCGAGAACGGCGATACCGATTACATATCCATATCAGAGAGACAGCGATAACAGAGTGCGTAACGGTGATCGATCTCGGGTGGCGACTCACCACAAAGTCGAAGGGGGTCCTTCACGTGGTTCAGTGGACCTGCATATTATAGGCATACATCAACCGCTGGATGTAAAAATCCCAATCGGCCCGATGGTCCTCGACATAGTGGCGAAGGCGCTCAACGATAGTCTTTTTAAACTGTTCGGTCTGGCCATTAGTCCGTGGGTAATATGCGGTCTTCAGATAGTGTTTAACGCCGAGCATTCTGCAGAATGATTGGAAGTATTTTGCCGATAACTGGAGCCCGTTGTCGGTCAGAACCATGTTCGGGGCCCCGTATATATAAAGCCCATGGCGAAGAAATGCGGAAGCGACCACTGGGGCAGTCGTTGCCCGTAACGGTAGAGCGCGACATAATTTGGTGAACCGATTGTAGTACCCTGGATGGGGGGTACTGCGGTTATTGTGACAATCCTTCACGGGGAAGGGCCGTCAACACCCATCAACCTGCCGAATTCGAATGAATTATGGCAGATGGACGGGATCAAAACGATTGGGCCGTATTAGATCTCTCCCTCTTGGAGGCGAGAGATTCAGCAGGCTTTTTATTGGCTACATGGCCCTGTAATCACCGCCTCCAAAAAAGGGCTGATACGATGGATGGTGGTGCTAAAAAAATTTAATTTTTGGAAAAGGTATGAGAAGGGGTTAAATCGGTTGGTAACCGAAGGGATACTATAATTGTAAGAACCCACCCCTCCCTGTAATGGGAGGGGTGTACTGGTTGCAATCATTCCTGTAAGCCTTCTCAGCCCTCGAGGCGGGTTGGCAGGCAGGGTATACTATCATAACAACCCCACTGCGGGTGTGTCGAGGTGGTTTGATGCCATTGGCCGAGGATAAGGGGCTACCAACTACCAACTCTTTTGAGAGAGTACTGGGTAACCCACTAATATTCTACCCATTAAATGGGTAGGATAAGGGATCTGCAACCGCCACCTTTACGGGTGGTCTAAATTTTGCTTATTTCTAACGAGATAGCAAATCGGCCACCCGGCATGGGTGGACGAATAATCTTGGGCCTCCCAAGAACCCTCACCGGGCTTCGAGATAACCCCCTGATTGGATGATTGAGGCTATGGGGAGATGTTTATGTAGAAATAATTTAAGGGGTTAATTATCTAAAGCCACGTATAAATTTCACTCCGCCTATCAGAGTGACCCTAAGAATAAACGGGTACGCCATTCCCCCCTGAAACTTCTTTCCTTGTGCAACTGTAACACGGCTTCTTCCTCGGAGTTCTCCGCCACGCAGGGAGAAACAGAATACGTTAGCCCACTACGTTGGCTCTCTACGGCTCGCCTATGATCCTCTCGACCCGTTTCTTCGTCGTCCCTTTTGAGGGACGATTGAACTATCAAGCTCTCCCCTGCTCCAAGAAAACATTTCCTCCAGAAGGCCACCAATCCTCGGCTCCTTCCCTGTCTTGTGCAAAAGGAAGGAGCATTTTCTGCGCCTAAAACCTTACGTCCTCGTCTAAATGGGGAGACCGAGCTGGGTTAGCCGCGAACCATCGATCCGGAGTGCCCTTTCCCCATCTTTCCAGCCTCTACCGTCCCGCTGCCGGGACATTTTGTCCAAGAAAGACTCAACCTCTCCGCTTCTCCACGGTCTACGAACCGTGGAGACGCTTTGGCCGCGCTCCTTCCTGAGTTCTACCCCCTGAAAGGTGTAGAAATAGACTGAGTTAGCAAAACAAACTTGACACCTCGAGTGGTTGATCCACTTCTCTTCCCTTTAGAGCCATCCCCTTGGAAGTCCCACCGTGCAGGAAATTCATCATCTTCACGTTCACCCCCTCCCCAGTTCTGGGAGGGGGCGGATCCGCTTCCCCATCAACCTTCCACCTGTGCGCCCACCAGTTGGAGATACCATTCTCTGGCGTGACCCAGTCCACTGCCCCGTCACCAGTGTCCTTAAAGCATATGATAAGGATAATCTGGTCTCCAGAAACCCATTACGCGACTCTCAGCCTCACCTCCCCGGAGGAGTCGCTCTACTCCCCTCTCTCAGCCCAGCTACCGAGAGTTCACTACAAACCTGTAGCCGCAACTTCAGTTCTCCAGAAGTTGCGGAGTACTACACAGTTCGGTGATCCTTATGGCGAAACGAGTACTGCTGGCGGTTTTGGGCAAAGGTCCCAAAATGTCCAAAGCGACAAACTCCAATGGGCCTGCCACTGGGAATAGCTTCATCTTACGTTGCGTTGGATATAGGGTACCGCGATTCTTCGCGCACGAGGCGCAGTCTCGCGCCACTGCTACCGATTTCTTTCGCCATTTTGCCACCGGTAACAATCCGGACGAATCGTGTAGTATATCCTCGTTCGTCCAGGGTGTCTGGACAGTCGAGAGTAATGCACGAGGTAGAGGGGCCTTGGACGCCAGGAGAAGGGATAAACTTCTGGAGAGCCCCATCCAGCTTTGACGTGCGCACTGAGAACCCGCCTCGGTCAACGTCGAATTGAGACTTCGGCCCCCGGACGCTATCGGCCTTAGCTTTGCGGAATCTGTCTTCGGCTTGTTTGAGGAGGAGTTCCTCCGGCGTGATCGGCATCACCTCGGGCTCTTCTGTTCCAATTGCGAGGACAGCTGGCAGTTCCGTTCTTCGGTATTCATGGGGGTCACACCATGTACCCCGTTCGGTCTGTTTGCCTTCTCCCGCTCGGTTGGACTCAACGACGAAACTCGGAATCTCATCATCCACGGGTATCGCGTCTAACCCGTCTGTGGGAATTATTGGGTATCCGTGAGAGAGCATCCGCCTGACGGTGGAACATTCCCGGACTGTATTGTACACCGTAGCCGAACTCCGCGAGGCGAAATCTCCATCAGGCCAACCGGCCGGAGGCGTCCGAAAGATTTAGGATCCACTTCAACGCGTTATGGCCGGTAAGGAGGGTGAGTTTCTCACCGTTAAGGTACGAACGTAGCGTGAGGATACTCCAGACGATGGCCAAAAATTCCTTCTCGGTCTTCTTATAGTTACGTTCCGCCTTTGTGAAAGCCCAGCTCCAGTATCCGACCTGTTTCCTTCTTCCGTCCGGTTGTTCCTGTAAAAGGGTACACTCTACCTGATGGTGGCTGGCTTCTGTATCCAGAGTGTAGTGTTCTCTGTGTCGGGGAAGGGCCAGTATCGGGGTCTTGACCAGTCTGCTCTTGAGCTCCTCAAAGGCCACCGCTTCCGTTTCGGTGAAGGCCTCAAATGGCATGGGTTCTCCTTAGCCCAAATTCTTGCTTAACAGGGATGTGATTCGCGTGAACCACGCAACGAGGCGCCGGTAAACGTTGCATAAACCTAAAAAGGATCGTAATTGCATCTGATTCTTGGGGGTGTAGCCTAACGGCTGGCGTCCGTGTTCTGTGGGGCGACTTATAACTTCCTGGCATGGATGACATGACCTAGGTAGTCGACCCAATCGGCAAAGAAGGCGAATTTGCTCAACTTCAGGCAGACTACGCCTTCTGCAGTAGCGAGAGTACCTCATGGACTTGTCAAAAGTTATCTGCCCGGGTTTAGGGTAGATTATTACGTCTTCCAGGTATACTAACGCGAACTTCCATTTCACGTTTAACAGGATAATATGCACCGGCCGCTGAAAGGTGGCGGGGGCATTTCGCAAACAGAACGGCATTCGCTTAAAATGGTATAACCCGCTGTGGCCGTTAAACAGGGTCTTATCCTTGTTGTTCTCGTTTATTTCGACCTGCCGGTATCCGCTGTTGAAATACACGATGGAAAATAATGATGCATCCCCGAGGGAGTCTATGAATTCATCCATTCTGGACAGCGGATACGAATCCCGTTTGGTTAGCGCGTTGATCCGTCGTTAGTCTAGGCAGAAACGCATTGCCCCGTCCTTCTTCGGGATTACCACTACCGAGCTTCCCCATTTGGAGGTGGATGCTTCGATAAAACCAGCTTGGTAAATGCGCTCAATCTCGGTCTCTTCTATCCGGGCTTGCGGGCCAACCGGATACAGCGGATTGTATAACGGTTTGGTTTCGGCAGTGAGCTCGTGTTGATGTACCGGTTTGGTGTCAGCAGTGAGCTCAGTACGGGGCTTCGCCGTCTGTTGGGTGTGTAGACGCTCTTCTGAGCCCTTGGGCTGGGCCAGCTGATGCTCCTCAGATCCCGCCCTCAGGTGGGCAATAGGATGCTCCTTGGAACCAGCCCTCTCCTGGACCTGTTGTTCCTCTCTGGAGCCCGTCCGTTACTCCGGCACAATTCGTGAGCCACCCTACGGAGTGGCTCTTCCTCCCCGCGAGGTTTCCACTAGACCTTTGTTTTCCTCAACGTAGAGATGGTTCCATTGCTCGGATACCAGACTTGCGTGCAAGATTGGAATATCGGACCCTATACTCGTGTTGTTCCTCTTTGGGTTTGAGGATGAAGACCCTTCCATCCACGGAAGTTTCTTTAAATAACTGCTCTCAGTATACAGAGATGGGTTCACCGATGGGATGAAATGCGGGTCTAGAATGAGCTAAGGTCCGGCTCCACCAAGGAAGGTTCATTATTCCCACCGATGTCTGGCCAGAACGAATCTTCCTCTGGGATGGGAGGGATGCGGACTATTTTGAGATTGCCAGCACTCAGCTGTTTGATGCCCAGCCTGAGGACTTTGATTCCATTGTTTTCGTGAACAGTAGTTCCTTGTAATATCGTCTCCGACTAAGGCTTTTGGCTACAATGTGATGGATCGCCAGAACTGCATTTGCTGGTCCAGGTACAGGACGCCACCTCACTGCAGAGGATTATAGGGTGTTTGCCCGCCGCTCGGGGCGTCCAAAATTCCACACCATATACCTCTATTATTGAGAGATTTGGCTCCGTTCTCCCTTAAACCTGAATGGAGGGATGGTCTGGATTCTCCACCAGATACCTTAGTGGCTCCCAACTCACCGGTTCAGCACTACTTCGGAAGAATTCCCTCCAATCCATGAATTTCTTCCGCTGTGTGGTCTCGCTTCTTTGAGCTCCTGAGCTCTGAACGCCTATTGTAGTCTGCTCTTTCCCTGCACCAACAGGCTGTTTCTACCAACGAGGTTGTAGTTGTATCACCGGTCTGCATGCACACTATTATTGAACTAACTGAACCCCTACCCGATGTCCCGTCCTACCTCTTGGTTAGAGGTTCGAGATCTTTCTCGTGCGCCGACGTCATGGAAACTATCCGGCTCTCCATGAGCGAAGGTGCGAACTGCAGCCCTATCCCTTCCCCAGCAGGAGCCTCCATGATGGCACTAAGTTGGTGGTGGAGTCCGTCCTTGGGGCCAATTCGCATTATCGGGCCTTCGGGCCGCGTCCTTCTAAAATGCCTCCCCACAACAGTGGGGTTCCTATGGGTCTTCGCGACGGCACCATGCTTCACTTCTTCTTCATGGAGTGTTGGTTATTCCAGCGCCGGCGGCGGCGCTATTTGTGCGCCTGCTCCATCCCCTGACACTCAGGGGGTGCTTCCGCCTCTTATGGCGTGAATAATCGTGCTAATCGTGTAACTTCCGTGGTCGTCCAACGCTCCGCACTTGGAGATGGTGCTCAGGACGTTTTAGACCAAGCCATCACGTTGAGGCGGAATCGTCGGTTCCCGGCCTATTGATCATTGGAGACCTACGTTAGTCCCCACGGTCCTGACGCATTCGTGCCTGAGGGCACCATCGCCCTCACTGTAGAGGGAGTAGTAGCTATGTGGGCTTCCCGTCTCCAAGCCTCTTAGGAGGTGGCACTTGCTTTGCTTGTCACGGAAGATGTCGGAGTACGTCGCTCCAAAGAGGAAGTAACCCGCGAGGCACGTGGAGGCGCCGCACCGAGCGTGATCTCCCTAAAAGTAGGCTTGAAAATGAGTAGAACCGCCGCTTCGTGGAGAGCGATCATTACTGGCTTTATCACACTCCCTATATGGGAGAGAATCTTCCTGTGGATTCCTCACTAACTCAGGCGTCCTTAGGGGACGCCTGGAAAGTGCTTGCCGCTCGAGGCCCTGACCCTCAGTTCTGTACTCCACATGAAGAGGCGTAAGATCCGCATCCGAGACGCTCGGTGCTTGAAGAGCCCATCCGTCCTGACGCTCCAGACCCCTCC